>JASDQU010735349.1:142655-167603 GCA_032191745.1 Picea mariana
TATTCAAGGACTGGAAGCAGCGAAGGCTCCAGAGGAAAAACATTTGATATTGGAGGAACGCAGAGACGAGGAAAGACAACCGTCAGATCTATAGAAGTAGCGATAACCTTAATGCTTCGTGCCCAAAGGAGGATTTCAACGTTCAGGGAAACAGAGGTAGATATCCCTTCGAATGCGCGATATATGAAATCCCGACGGGAAGTTAGACCGTCAGATATCAAGTTGGACACGTTTCGACCGATGGAAGAACCAAAGGAGGGATTCGTGGCAGTCGAGCAGCGTTTCGCTAACTCACGATTAGGAGTGGTCAAAGGGCAAGACTACACCAACTCACGATACGCGAAATAATGACGTGATCATGGCCGTTGACCCAGGAGTGGTTTGGACTGTCGATCGTCTAGAGCGAGATTTCGACATTTCGGGAGTCGAGGGTTCGAAGGAAAGAACCTTACAACGTGCGAGTCACGAAATCCTGAACTCTTCGAAGAGGAAATCAAGCCGTCCATTGTAGAGGACGCGTGGCGAGAGCTCAACATTTCATTGACTCATAGAGCAAGAAGGTCAAAGAACATACTGTTCAAACTCGCGATGTGCGAAGTCGCAATTTGATCGTAGTCGTCCATCAAGAAGGGCACATCCGTTAGGTGGGGACCGTGTGGTTGACAGGTGGTCGACACATGTCGCCTAGGAAAGAGTCAAACCATTGTTTACTTATCGTGTTTCGAAGGGTGAAGAAGTTGCACCTTGATCGCTAAGGTCGGGAAACGTCGATAGCCGAGGTCTCGTGCGACGGGCGATAGCGACACAGCTCGTAAGCAGAGTACAGCGGAGAAGACAAGTGGCATGTACGCATCGCTTTGGCAGAGTCCATGTAACATTTACCTTTCGCGTTTCAGGGATTCGCAAAGGAGGAGCACGAGGGCTCAACACTCCAACTCGCGAAGTCGCGAGTTGCAAGTAGTGTTAGTGTTTAGCCTAGCCTATGGTTATATGTAGCAAGTGCTAGTGAGGAGGGAGCCATGCCCATATCGCATTTTAGGTATCGACGTTTGGAGAAAGAGGATTCGAGATCCTTGACTCTCCAACTCGCGAGTTGCGAAAGGTGCTTGCGCTAAGGCCAAGTTGTGGTCGCTTGGAGGAGGATAAGGGAAGGGAAGGTCTGCGCTAGGCCCCGTAGAAATTCAGGGATTTTGTCCCTTGAAGAAAAGACAAAAAAAGTTTAGTTGTCGTAGTTGGTGTGTGACAAGGGGTAATGAGCCACTATTTAGGGCTTAACATGCCCCTCCCCTTCAGACAAGTGTTGTCCACAACGCTTGAATAATTATGGATGCTTCTGTATAAAAAACTCATCTTCCCAATTGGAATCTTCAATAGGTAGTTTCCTCCACTTAATGAGATACTCTAAAATGGATCTATTCCTCAACTGGTGAATTCTTGTGTCAATGATAGCTTCAGGCTCCAATATGATTTTTCCTTCCTCGTAAAGTTCTGGCAATATAATTTGAACTAGGATATTGTCACCTATAACCTTCTTTAGGCATGAAACATGGAAACTAGGTGTACTCGTGAAGATGCAGGAAACTCCAATTTGTATGCCATAGTACCAATCTTTTGCAACACCTTATAAGGGCCATAGTACTTTGGTGATAATTTATTATCCTTCTTGGATTGCTTGAGGGACATATGTTTGTATGGTTGTAGTCTTAAAAACACCCAATTCCCTACTTCAAAACTTCTTTCACTATGATGTTGATATGCTTGTTGTTTCATGCGATTATGTGCCATGGTTAGGTTGTCCTTTAAGATTTGGAGAACTTGTTGTTGATGCTCGATGTTATCTTCCACTGCTTGAACCTTAGATTTTTCTTTTAGATAAGAAGTGATGGAAGGAGGGTGGTATCCATAGAGTGTCATAAATGGTGTCATTTTTGTTGCAGTATGAAAGGAAGTGTTATCCCACCATTTTGCCAAGGGTAACCATTTGAACCATTGTGTTTGTTTATCATAGACAAAGCAACGAAGGTATCCTTCCAGACATTTGTTCACTATATCGGTTTGTCCATCAGATTGAGGATGATAGGATGAGCTATGAGCCAATTGAGCACCCAAACAAGAAAATAATTATGTCCAAAAATGTCCATTGAAGAAGGGATCTTTGTCACTTACAATAATCTTTGGGCTTCCATGTAGCTTTTGAACTATCTCCATGAATGCGGTGGCAATTGTATTGTCTTTGAAGGGATGAGAGAGTGCACAAAAGTGTGCATACTTGTTCAGTCTATCAACAATCACCATGATGACACTCTTTCCTTCAGAGTTCGGTAACCCTGTGATTAAATCCATGGAAACCTCTTATCAACTCTGACTCGGGATGGCTAATGGTTGTAAAAGACCCGAGGTCTTAATTGTTTCCACCTTATTTTTTTGGCAAACCAAACATTCTGCCACAAACCTTTGAACATCAGTTTTAAGGCCATCCCTAAAAAAATCCTTATTAACCCTATGATAGGTTTTTAAAAATCCTGAGTGCCCTCCTACCGAAGAGGTGTGCAATTCCAATAGTACCTTTTGTTTGAGTTGTTAGTTCTTACATAAATATAAGCGATCTTTGTACCATAGTGAATCATTTTTCCATGTAAATGTATCTAATGCACTCGAATCCTGTTGCAAACTTTGAATGAGAGTCCACACGTTTTCGTCATTCTTCCATTCATCCCTCGTTTCTTTTATCCAATTGGGTTGGATGATCGAGATAGCACAGAGAAAGGCCTCAACATCTTCATCCTTTCTTGAGAGTGCGCCTGCCACAACATTTTTCGTCCCATTCTTATAGATGATTTAAAAATCATAACCCAATATCTTGGTCACCCATTTTTGTTGTTCTTCTGAAGATAGTCTTTGTTTCAAGAAGTATTTAATACTATCATGATTTGTTTTGACCTTGAAGTGCCTACCTATCAGGTAAGGGCACCATTTCTTCAATGCATGTAGTATTGTCATCATATACTTCTCATAAATGGGTTTGTGTAAGTCCTTTCCCTTGAGTGGCTGACTTTCAAAAGCAAGGCGCCTTCATTCTTGCATTAGAACAACACCAATGTCATTTCCAGAGGCATCACATTCCACAATAAAGGTTTTTGTGAAGTCTGGTGTGGTCAAGACATGAGCTTTGGACATCGTCTCTTTAAGTTGTTCAAAAGCTTGAGTTTCCATTGGAGTCCATGAAAATGCATCCTTCTTAGTTAATGTTATTAAAGGTGTTGCTATTCTTCCATAATTCCGAACAAACTTGTGGTAGTAACCTGTCAAACCCAAAAATCCTCTAAGATTCTTCAATGTTTTGGGAGTCGGCCGGTCCATCATGCCTTAATCTTGTTAGGGTCTACCTTGACAACTTCATGAGATACAATATGACCCAAATACTCTACCTCCTTCACCCCAAAGAAACATTTGGATGGTTTGACATATAGATGTTGCTCCTTTAGTAGTTGTAGCACCTTGTCAACATGTCGCACATGATCCTCCCAAGACTTGTTATAGATTAGTTTATCATCAAAAAATACTAACACAAATTTTCGAAGGAAGGGCTTGAAAATGGAATTCATCAACCCTTGGAATGTGGAAGGTGCATTTGTAAGGCCAAAAGGCATGACCAAAAATTCATAATGGCCTTCAAGAGTTCAAAATGTTGTTTTTTGGATATATGCTTCCTTCATTCTAATTTGATGATACCGTGAACGGAGATCCAACTTTGTGAAATAGATTGCTCCATGCAGTTCATCTAACAATTCATCAATGACGAGAATCAGAAATGTATCTTTAATAGTGATCTTGTTGAGCTCTCTATAATCTCGACACATACGCCATGAGCCATCTTCCTTGAGTACCATTACCACCGGTGCAGAGTAAGAACTTTGGCTAGGTCTAATAATGCCAGCCTCTAACATTTCTTCAACCATACGCTCAATTTCACTCTTTTGGGCATAAGGGTATCTGTAAGGCCTGATGTTAGGAGGAGCACTCCCAGGAATTAGGTGAATAGCATGATCATGATTTTAAGTGGGTGGAAGACCTTTGGGAATATCTTCAAATACTTTGGAATGCTTATCAATGATCCCTTGGAGATCTAGAGGAATATATGTCTTAGATGTTTAAACATATAGTGATCATAGTTGTGCAATTACACCTTGATGCCCCTTTTTCAATAATTTTGTCATGCCATTAGAGCTTATCACCTTACTGGGTTTCCCTGTGATACTCCTTAACTCAATTTCTTTTCCTTCCAATGAAAATTTCATGAAAAGATCTTGAAAATTAAAAGCCATTGTTCCTAATGATTGTAACCATTGGATTCCTAGTACGACATCAACACCACCCATGGGTATAACAATCATTGGACTATTCATTACATATTCCCCCATAGTAAGATTGATCTTATTGCATTTTTCTGAGCAATTAATAGTTCCTCCATCTGCAATCATTACTTGAAACTCTGGCGCTGGATATACAAAGCAATTGAGATCTTTGGCTAATTTATAATGAATGAAATTATGAGTACTACCATAATCAATTAGTACTATTACCTTGTTCTTTTTTATATATCCTTCGATATTGAGGGTTTGAGGAGTGCTAATTCCTGCCGATGCATTACAAGATATCGTGGGAGTCAACTCTTCAAAAGAGATCGCTTCTATGTTTTCATCTTGAGATGGTTCTTCTTCTTCTTCCTCTTCACAATCTATGTAGAATAATTTATTCTCACCACACTTATGTCCCTTATTGTACTTGTTGTCACAATTAAAGCATAAAACTTTTGCTTTTGTTTCCTCCAATTGTTGAGGTGTCAACCTTTTAGGTTGAGGTGTTTTAGAAGATGGAACATTATTCTCTCGATAGATGTTAGGAGTGGTCCTTCTAGTAGCCATAGCCATATTTTTACATTCAACGTTTCTTGCCACCCTGAATGCATTCTCCAATGATTTGGGTTCCCAAAGGCAAACCTCATGTTGAATGTTATCCTTTAAAGTTTCTATGAATACATCAATCATGTGCTCATCTCGAATATATGTTACCTTTATATTCAATCTTTGGAAGTTCTCAATGTGCTCTGCAACTGAACCCTTTTGCTTGAGATTTATCAATTGGATAAAGAAGGTATTACTCTTTGTATCCTCATAGTGTGTTATCATTTCTTCCGTGAACATTGTCCAAGTGACAAGTGATTTGTGAGAACAAAGCGATCAATACCACACAAATTGATTGGGCTCTAAATATAAAGAAGCAATTCGTACCTTTTGTGTATGTGGCACATCATGTAGATCAAATAATTGCTCCATCTAAAGTATCCATGTGATTGGATCCTTGCCATCAAACTTCCTCATATCGATCTTAGGAAAGTGGTTGGTCTTCAACCCAAAGTTGGAGTTTCTTCATTCTTGATTCATCTTCCTCTTGTCCTCATCGTGAATTTCATGGGATACATTTTCACTTTCAGGTGTCCTCTCTATTAGAAAATTTTTCAATCCTTCCATGATATCCCTTTTTAAACCCTCCATCTTAGTATCCATTATTGCCTCCAACTTAGCTTCAGTTGAATTCATCATCCCTTATAGTTCATCTTTTGTTACTATCTTCTTTTGTAAATCAGTTATGTCTCTACGCATTTCTTCACCTTCATCAAGAGTCCAATTAGGATTGTATGGAGGCTTAATTGGTGTAGAAGTTACCTTTTTCGGTGGCATGTTGGCCAAGAATCACTTTTAAACCTTGATTTCAAGGTGGTTCTGCTAGACGATATTTCTTCTACTGCATCTCCAAAATTTCATCCCTTCTGGGTATGAAAAAATATTTTTGTAGCTCTCTGATACGTCTTCTCTGCAATGCCACAAGTTTGATCAAAATTGGATGTGCCAAGTGGAATTTATGGTAAATTCCCCACACCGTGCTGAATTTTGTCCCTTCCAGGAGAGCGTACTTGTAACGCATGTCAAGATCACAATATATGATATTTGATTCTGAAACTTGTACCAGAAATACTACAGAATTTCCATTATTCAATGCAACTGATCTTACTTAATTTGGATACTCACTGAAGAAGATATCATTGTTTTACCTGGAAGACCTGTTTGAGACTAGTTAATAAGACTAGTGAGATACCCTATCTTGCATAGGGTGATTCTAAAGCAGTAGGATGAACAAGAAGCTGAAATTTTTATCAAATATACCTTGATAACTTCTATGAATAACCTCCGGATTTTAGGGTCTAAAATTGTACATAAAAAATTTTATAGTGAAAATTCTGAGATGACTAAATTCAAGATGATTCCATAACCCTATCTTACACAGTCTATATCTTTGAAAGTATAAGGCCTCAGGAGCTGAAATTTTAACCCCAAGCACCTTGATCCGTCTACTAAACATCCTCCAAGGGGTTCCTTCTGAAACGTCATAGAAAAAAAGTTATATCGAAAATACCAAGGTGACTCAGATGTAGCAGGGAAACCCCAAGACCTTGAGATCTGATACCAAATGATAGTAACCAAATACCAAGATAGCATAGAAAAACCTCAAAATAAGTACTCAAAACCTTGAAAAAGAGAGAATTTCAAATAATAAGCCTCTTCGAGGGGGCAACCTCCTTATACACCACATAGATTTCCAAATACAAGATGATTCCAAATGAAAAGGTCTCCTTGGTAAATATAGGAGACTAGGAGGTACAATTACAACTAATGGACCCAAGCCGACAGAAATAAAATAACATTACTAATGTCATATTCCCTAATTAAGGAGTAATGTGACACTATTTAGGGCTTAACACATGTTCATGCCTTGTTGCTACAACAATGTCATCACCATGATGTAGCTTTATATTTGGTTTCCTTTGTTATATTTGGTTGTCCTCAATTCCCACTAGGATTTTGCACATTCTATGCTCTAACTCTGATCATTGTTGCTCCCTTTTCAGATCATCTTCTAGCCAAGTCCAACTTGGTCATTTTAAATTTCTAGCCCATATATAATATTATTATTACACATTCAACATTTACTTCTTTTTATGGGTCAATCTTGTTCAACTTTACCTTGCTCGGAATTTTTAGCACTTATGGTGTTGTAATTTATATTACTCTAGACTTAATATTGACATTATAGTCATATTAACCACTATCTCTTTTTTCTTTGGTCAACTTGGCCTTAGCCTTGACTTCATTAGTCAACATTCTAGCACATTGTATGCTACATTTATGCCATTTTTTAGCTTCATATAGACTCCTCCAGAGTCCACTCTATTTTTCACCCAATTGTATCTTCAACTGGTCCTCGCATTTTATAGCATTAAAATTAATGTCCTTCCATATTCATATGGTCTCCTTTGAAATTCCATTCTCTTTTTTGGAAACAATGCCAAGCATAAACATGCTTTTGTTCTCACATGCCTTCTTAATATTTCCATTTAGGAGATCACTACACTTAATGTGTTCTTCTTTGATATGTCATCCATTTATACACTTGGAATGCTCTCAACATTTCCTACCTTCATTCCTCATCAATCATGCTCATTTCGTGTTGGATTCATTCCCTTAGTGTTGTAATATCTTCTAGCTAGCTTAAGCATCCACATTATGGTACTTTTCACCATTATCTCTAGTTGTCCATGGACTTTGTTCAATTCCAAAATTCCTCTTCACTTTATTGAGTAATTCTCTGTTAAGTCCAATTCTCTCCACCTAGAACAATTTGCACACAATGGAATTGTTTATTCATCCATCAACACCTTTAAAGTGAATGAGAGTTCATTATTTCTTCCACTAAATTCTTTATACTTTGTACCAAGCTTCTACTGTGCACTCTAATATCACAGGTGGATTTCTTTCTTTGAATTCTTCAAACATAAGCTATTGGTTCTTAGCTTGAAACTCTTCTAGGCATTCATAGACTTTCCCACATAGATGATTTACCCATCCCATGAGCCACATATCACCTTGTGGGGTCATTGTTCTCTTTTTCCTTGGCAAATTTTCTTTATCATACCAACCTCCATCACTTTCTTCCTCGTAATTATGCTTTTCAACCATCATTACTTAGTTTCCTTTCTCTATATTCAAGGTTTAAGAAGCGTTCCTTACCCTTTTATGTATACTAATGGAATTATTCACTTGTTGACTTGTTTCATGCTTCTTATTCCTATCATTGTTGTTTGGTTGTATAAAATAACCTACTGCAATGGTCGTGACTCCCACATCTCTCTTCTCTTCATGCTAGTATCTTACATAACATTGATAATTATTCTCTTGTGGCATAAAATATTTAAGTCCAATAACCAAGAGCTCCTCTGGTTCTTTATACCTATCACAACTTCTAGGTTTTATAGATTATCAACTATCATAATCATGTTATTCTCTAACTTTTCTTTTGTAATTATAATAGCTCTGGTTAGTTACCATAAATATTATGTATACCTTCCTTCTTTATTTTTTTGGACACCAGTTTCTTGGTTCCTTTATTCTTCATGATTGAACCCATAATCAGATATGCAATAGACCTTAACAATATTAATTCATGGAATTTGGTCACCTTGTTAACAAACCTTGACATGACACTCTTTCCTTGAGTGTCCATGCTCATCCTTAATCCTTTGTTCCATCCTTCCACTTGCTATTAAACAACCATTCTCATTGGCATGCCTTTGCACCTCCAAATGTGCCTCCTTACCACTACACATGCACAATCATGAAGTACTTACAACCTTCCTTGCTCAATATTCACATATGATATGCACCTCTATCATCCTAAGCTCTTTTTCCAGAAGTAAAACTGCTTTATAAATCTTCCACATTTAACTGTTGCATTGTTCGTTCAAGTTTAGAAGTAATGTTCATGTAGTTTCCTAAAAAAACCAGAGACTTCTTTTGAAAACTTAAACCTTCTATCATGTTCTCCTATGAATTACCTTTCCAATGGATACAATTATGCTCAATTCAGATTTCTAAGCTGAAAGTTATGGCTCTCTACATTTGTCATTTATGGGCAGTTTGTGCACTTTTCTCATGGGTACAATTAAGCCTAGAAGCCAACTTTGGCCACATGTAGAGTAAACTCCAACGAGAACCAAGAAAAATGTTGTATCGGGTGCAAATAATACTCATGATTGTGAGTGCTCGGTAATTTTCAGATTAGTGATCTGATGCTCCAGTCAATTTCTGCACTAATCCAGAGTTGTCAAGTTTTCCCCTTTTACACTTTCTTCGGATCTATAATATTTAGCCAAAACTATTATCTCCCAACTGGAGCAAATTTGGGGAAAATTTAGTGGGACAAAGTTGTATATATAGTCGAGGACATAAAATGTCAACTGGGATAATGTTTCCAGATTGGTGAGCTTGGGTCCTTTTTCCTCCCTTTAAGATTTCAAAAATACCAAAAAATGTCTTGGAATAGTGGATTTTGGCTTGTTTATGCAACTCCATTCCAAACCCTTTGGAATTTGGCCAAACGTTACATTAGGTTTCTTCATGCCCACCCCTATTCCTTATTGTCCATATCATCAACAACAGGGCCTTTGTTAATGAGTACCATCATGTTCTTTGAAAACCACTAATCTACATTTTTTTGAATTTTGAAACTAAATTAACCAATGACCCCCACCAACACTTTTACAATCCTCTTCACTGTGGTCCTACCCCTAAAGTTTCATTTGATTTTAAGCTTTCTTGCTACTATTATGTCCAAAATAATATTTTGGCTCCATACTTTTTTTAATATAAAATTTAATCCTTCTGACATGGAATCCTTGTTGATGTGGCACTAGTGTCCACATGTCAACTTCTAACATTGCCATATCATCTTCTTGGCCTCCTGACCTTCCATGTCAGGTCCTTATGGCCTTCCTTTACCTTTTCCTATTTATTGACTTTGTTAAATATTTTTGATTAATTTTTGGGCCACCAATACCCCTTTGTCCTTATCTGCCACTTGGCATGGTCTTAGTCGCGTATGTGATAGGGGTCCTACACTATGCTTGCATCCTCCACCTGGTGCACTGAAATTGGTCGATGTGATGGGTGGGGGTTCCATCTCCAACATCTATTTGTTGGCACACATGTTCCCCACACTTGATCTCAGATCCACGATTGAGACCAATTACAGAGCTGTAACTTGCCACTAGTTAAAATGGCCCATAGCCTTTGTAAATTGCTTACCACCCAGGGGACATATGTCACCCCAACAATGATATATATATATATATATATATGAAAATTTATGGTTGTCGTGGATTTTCTAGGCTCGATGTCTGCAACCCATCCACTTGATCATTCATGCATTCTTCTTCTGAATTTGACACGATGGCCTGTTGATTCACTACCATTTACGAGTTTGCTCAATTTCCTTGTGCATGTCGAACTCCATGCTTAAACTTCATCCAAAAGCCTTTGGTTATTTATCAATTTTTCTCAGTAACACTTCCATGCTGGCATATAAGCTCTACCTCACACTATATGTGAAATTGTAGGTCCATTAATTTCTCAATTGCACCTTTATGTTTCTTTTCCACATAAACATTTTATCTAACATATAACATATAGACTGCAATTTCTTCATGTTTAGACTGGTTTCTATCCCATACAACCCAAGTGTTGTAACCAATAGCTTTGATACCATTTTTTAACATACACAACCACACATGTACACTATTGGGGTAGTGGGGTACTCCAAATTCATTCCCACAAACATTAAAATTAGCTCTGATACCATTTTTCATAACATTCTCATCCATCTACTAACTAAGTTGAAATCCACTTCTTATAGCTATGATACCATACTTATTCCTTGTTCTACTGCTAATGAATTAAAACATGCAAGCATAGCAACGCAAGCTTATGCAATCACCATTATATCATTTAGAGGTATAGATGTAGGCTTATACATGCAACTGAAATATCATTCAATTCATAGCATAAACATAATTATTTCACATCACCATATATAAGCGCATAACACTTATCTACCTAGGAAAAAACCACCAACTGGTTGCAGACGAAGGATGTTCCACCCAATCATATGCTTGTTGTTTCCTGTCGTCTTTCTGTAACGGGCCCACCCCCAAGCTGAGGCTATGACTCCATAAGGATGAAATCACCTATGGCTAGCTCCAATCCTCTCACACAACTCAAATTCCCAACAATTCATGATCTTTAACCTCTTACATTAATTCCAATCCACCAACTCTCTTTCCCATCAACCTACACAACCCAAGGAATGGGATCCCATTCTCTGTCATGCAGTCCCTCGGTCTATCCCACTTCCTTCCTAGGATCCAACATAGACTAGCTAGGAAATCTCGCTACTAGGGACTCAAGGAATTCTTAGTTGTAATTAAGCTACTTGATGTCCACCACGTCCCTTGCACAAGGTCACATTTTCCTCATGGTTGCATGGCAATGAATTCCACATTTTATCACAACCATAATTATTGATAATTTCATGACATTATTTTCCCATAATTTCTAGTACAATCATAGGATAACAACTTAGGATCTAAGAGACCATTTCTCCGAGAAGATTGATAGAATAATCCCTTACATAACCAAAATGCATGAATTATATCTGCATGCAGGGGAGATGCCATGTGCCTTCATAAGAATCCCATGTATCTCGCTTTCCCCACTAACTCCAAGGTTGGTATGACTTAGGATGACACAAGCAAAAGACTTTAGGCCATGAATAAAATAATATTATTTGACTTTGGCCCCCTTGAGCCCACTGAGCCCCCCTTTCTTTCCTCTCTTATGGATTCATAACCCCCCATGTTTTTCGTCCTTCTCTAGCTACAACCTATGATGTAATTTATTATTATTTAATGTACATTTACATTTTACATTACTTGGTTCTCAAGCTTTCATCATATATAGATTTACATTTTTATTATGGCGATCCAACTAGGGGTATTACACTACGAGTTGAAATACTAACTAGTAATCTCAAGGGAATTAATGTGATGTAATATTGTGTAGTAACCCCGCATTCTCTCTCTCTCTCTCTCTCTCTCTCTCTCTCTCTCTCTCTCTACACACACACACATCCATTTACAAGTTAGATCTACTAGTTATGAGCCATTTTTGCTTCTAGTAACAATTTAACAAATTCCATATGCAAACTCAAAGGAAAAATATATAATATAAACATAAATCATAATAGAAATCCAACCTAAATTCCGAGTCATGCTCATTAACAACATTTCCATCAATTTGAGCCATTTTCTTAACAAAAAGCACATAAGCAACAAATTTTAAGGAATTTAAATGACATAAAATTAAAGCAGAGATGAAAACTTATATTTCTCATGAATGTGTCAATTGAATTGGTTGTGGAGGAGCATTTTACCAATCGAATGTAGGAATGTAATGTATATTCCACCCCCAACCCAAGGTATGAGATGCCAAGGGAAAAATATGGATATTAGCTTTATTTATCACTCGATCCAACCCACAATACTGAGAGAATATATATAACCAATTACCCACTAAGATTCCTTGTAATTAAATCTCTCCCAATCATCTTACCCAACCTCCATGCAATCATGAACTCCTCTTGCAACATCTTCAGTATAATCCCCAGTTTAATTATGCTTAATGTAGATATAATGTGTGGTTATGGCCAAAGCGATGTATATGCAAAATGTATTTCCGTTTTTAATAATAAAATGTGATGCCAGCTGCTAAGGGGACATGGAAAAAGATGGGGATGAATTAATCAACAATAGAGGGGAGGGTCTAAGAGAATGGCCAAGAGGGGGTCCAAGGGGGAATAACCCATGTCTAGTAATTTCACCCACATTCCTGAATTTTATTATCATTATTTCTTAAACACTATTTCTGATTGAGTGTTCCCAAAGCCAATCATTGAATGCATGTAAGAGGGTGGGTGTGAGGAGTCACATCCCATAGTTATTAAGAGCATGGGGGTTGAGTACAATCAACTTGGGGAAGTGTGTGAGTCAAACAAGTAAGCCAAAGGAGAGGAAATTTGTATGGGTAGCTACAATAGTTTTAGACAATCAATTTTTGGGGGCATGAGCAACAAGTAGAGAGCAAGAAGGAGAGTTGGTAGTAGGTGTATCCATTGAAGGAGAATTCTAGAGCATGCTAGATCATTTTGGAGCTGAAGACTGAAGAGCTAGGTTGTCAGGCCTAAAAAGTGAACTCTTGTCTGAGTTGCACTGAAACAACAAGTGTTTGTTGTGGTTTGCTCGTAGTTTTTCCTAGCAACAAGCTCCATTGAGTTCCCAATTGAGAGATTATTGGTTACCTATGCTAGAGAGGCCATGATAAACGAATGGGATGCCCTAGGGAATGAGATTAGTGAAGGGGTACATTCCTTGGGTTGGGCAGGTTGAACGGAAGAGAGCTAGTGGAAAATCAAGATACTTGTAGGAGAATTCCAATGGGTTGTGAGTTTTATGAGTTGTGAGTGAACAACAAGAGACCACCCTCTTTTGTGGATTAATAGCCTCAGCTTAGGGGTGACTGACTGTTGAGATTTGGAATAGTTAGTCTATGGTTGGGTGGAACGTCCGTCCCAAACAATTGGTTGCACAACTATTGTGAAAAGATAAGTCTTTTATCTGTTTGTTGAGTTATTTCATATGTTAAATTGTTGTGCATGAACTCTGTGTATGATATTTATTATATGTTGTTGTGATTTAGTTTATTGGTTGCATTTCATGTCTATTTTAGCATGTTGTAGGTGCATGTAAATAATGGTAACAATTAGAAGTTAAAATCTGGTTGTAATTCATAGTTGGAAGCTACACGAAATAAATTAGTTAGCAAAACATTTAATCAATAAGTGTATTTTGCACCATAATGTCCCTTTGTTGGGTTGGGGGATGTTACACCACCCACTCGGCCAAACACAACACAAGGCAAGGATTCCATTTCTCTAATATATAGTGCCTTAGGAAATTTGTCCCCTCTAATAATCCAATGCATGCAATGAGAGTTAGATTTATTGATTGTCCTCAAGGTGCTTGCCTTGGTAAACCTTTGTTCACATGCACTCAATAATCATCTAGGACAAGTGGGTAATGGATTCTCAAGCTACAAAATCTCTTGTCTCTCTCTTGACCATGGAATGATGACGGTAGTTTTCATCAAATAAAGTTAAGGTAGGCTTTAGGCTTGTCCCAAAGATCCAATAGAATGCCTAATGAGTGAAATATATTATTAAGGAAGGATCATTGGGTACTTACCCTTTCATTTTTTATAGTGTGTTTCTCCCTCCCTTACATAAGCAGATCTAAAAAAAAAAAAAAAAAAAAAACTTGATGACACTATGTTGCCATTGTTGTTACTTCTAGATAGTATTGAATAAAATCATTGAAACTTATGGAGACCACATTGAAGTAGAAAATACTAAATGGAAAATGGAAAGGGTTTACTTAAATTACAATTTCTTGATAATAAAAATGAGGTTGCTAGTGCGAAGAGAATGGTAACAAGATCCATCCAAACATTAAATCAATTCTACATTTAACCTAAACTTATAGAATGATTGTTGAAAAATAAAGATACGTTAGAAAGATTAAGACGCATTGTAAGAATCAAAATGGAAATGGATTAGGTGAAATGCCCCATATATTAAACAAAATTATCCACATGCTCGAGTTCAAGTATCTAAATACAATTCAATGCTCCTACCCTCTGGAGGCTAGAACCTCAATGTGGATAGAAGAAGAATACATAGAGATAGGAATGACA
Source organism: Picea mariana (assembly GCA_032191745.1). NCBI lineage: Eukaryota > Viridiplantae > Streptophyta > Pinopsida > Pinales > Pinaceae > Picea > Picea mariana. The sequence goes on from JASDQU010735349.1 coordinate 157,412, forward strand.
ACATAAAACATTGTTCAACTTGAAATGACTATCTCTAGGTGAGGTTACACTAATAACTATAGGTTCCAACACCCCCCATTAAACTCAACTTGGGGGAAAATCAAATTACATGACATCCCCCCCTTAATCTGATAAATACCACAAACATTTATTGCCAAAGAAAATTGATCCCACGAGGTACAATAAGAAGCATTGCCGCATCTACAAATAACCATCATACTGATCAATCCAATGTAGAGTAATATGTTCCAAACGAAGGCTTGAACAATTGCAACAAGACTCTCCACCGGATCTACTCTGAAAGCAATGAAACAATGTAAGCACCATGCTGAAAAACAAGAGACTACTGCTGAAATTGTCCCAAACGATTAGTTGATTAGAAAACATGACAAGTCAATCCTAGTTAATTAGTTGACTAGACAACAAGACAATCCCAGTCAATTAGTTGAGTAGATAACATGACAACACAGTCCCAATTGATTAGTTGACTAGACAATGAGACAATGCCAGTCGATTAGTCCACTATACATGACTCATATTGGCAAACCAGTCTATGTCCATAAAGAAAATAGTCTCTAACAAAGAAGGATCTCAAAGGATCAAATAATCATCAAATATGTACATGCACGACACATAACAATTATTTGTGGACATCTTTGTCATCATGTTATAACTGTTAGTTGAAACTCATGTATAATTGCATACTAGTATGCAACAACAAGTCAATATAGCCCCTACATACCCCAACAATCCATCATCAAACAACTTGATCAAACTTAGTTCAGTTGGTCTTAACAACCAATCTTGGTCAATAAACAACTAGACATCTCAAGTTGGGTTTACTTAATAGCATCCCTCCCTTGAACACAACTGAGGGAATAATACATTAGTCAATAAGATTGTGAAGTCATAAACAATTAACACAACTTCCAAATACAAACAACAACAACATCTCTAATTGAAAACTCAGTTGACTGGTACCTTTGGTTGAACTTCAGTTAACCACTCCAAATGGGTCGACAACAAGAAAGAGGAGAATTATGTTGTTGTACAGTCGATGATATACATGTGTAAGAAGTCCTCAAACACCTTTTCAAATGTTGTCACATCAATTCATCAATCCAACCATAATCAACCCTGGTAGTTGCCACTAGTCTAAAATTTTGTCTTTCATGCCTCTTCTGTAAAGATCTGAAAGAATAATTGCCACAATTCCTAGAATATTGCTTCCTAAATTGATTCCTATATTCTCTATGATGAGGATGTTTATATGGCAAAGAATTGTATTTCAACTGTACATAGGGTGTAAGCTAAGGTTCCCTCTAAATCAAAGGTTCATGAAAACCCTACATGTAAAGAATAATTCCATCTGCAATAACATATTCAAATTATGACATATTACGAACAATCAAATCTTTAGTTGGTTGAACATAATCATCAACAATTTGTTGCCTTTCTTACAACTCAATCAGATGAATTTCACCTACAACAAACAAGACTCTTATAGTCTTCATAAAGACACTTGTTAATGAAGTCTCATCATATCCATGACCAACTCTCAACAATCTCGGCTCAAAAGTACACTATCCACTCTTCCCAAGTACACCTTTTGTATAGTCCATCTTACTTAACAGCTAGCACCCAATACTTGTAGTATGTCTCTCAAAACTAGGAGAAAACATAACATTAATAGCCAACAAAACACGACAAGGTGTCAAAACATCAATATCATCTGTTTTACAATTACAAGGGTTACAAGCAAGAGAATGACATGTATAAGAACTAATCAAAGAGTTGATATGTTCAACATCATCACAATTCTTCACAACAATTTGTAGTGGACTAAATTCTAGTTCAAGACACTAGTTGCAATCTTGTAATCCCTCAATGGCCTCATATTTTTGTCATCTACAATAGCAAGAGATCATAGTATTTCTTCAAATATTGGTATTCATAAAAGAACTAGACATTATCTACTTGAAGGGGAGCAACTTCCTCACGAAGCTCAACAACAGAGGCCTGCAAGCAGGAAAATTCATTCTCTATTTGGGTTTTCACTATTTCTATAATTCCTATCTAGCACTAAGTCATTAACTGCCAAGTTGTCATACTTAACTCATAAAAGAGACTATAATTAACAACATTTTTTTAAAGTCTACGAACTAAATATTTATCATTTAGTTTTCTCAGAACACCTTGCAAGATGTCTAACATAAAGCCATTGAGCTCATCACAACCATAACTAAAACCTTCATCCCAAGTTCATTCAATCCATAAGAGTCATTCAACTATCACCATTATAGGTGGTGTGTGCTTAATCCCTTCTTCCATCTCCATGCTATTATTTCCATCATATAGAAAGAAAAAGAGGCAAATAAAGAACCATCACAAGCCAAATGAATTGGGATGCAATCTATATGAAAGCATCATATAAGATTACAACAAATAGGTGTAGTTATTACAAACCATACATGAAAGCATTCCCATGATAGTCCCAACAATTAAACTTATTTCCAATATCCAATATACAAAATGGTGAAACATGGCCAATTAACAAATCTACAATCATTATCCAATGCTACAATAAAGCATAGAGACATAGCCAACTATCAAAGATTGTGATAATGGACTTTCAACCTGTTATCGCACAATCTGTAGATTGGGAAAATCCCAACCCAATCCATGGAAGTGTGACAAATATGTGAATACCTAACCATTGTTACCTTATATAGACACTCCCCTCACTTTATTGACGATAAATCACCACAAGGGGGGAATCCCAATGACCCTAGGGGGATTGAGATGGAAAGTGAGATGATGATGATGAACACCCCTATAGGTCGAGTTTGGAGAAGATGGAAAGCTTGAGGATGAGTCTTGTGAAAGGATAAATGGTTGCCAAGTGTTGGATACCTGCACAACGATGTTAGCCCTTCCTGGAACAAGACAAATGATAGATATACATGCCTTAAACCAAAGGGGATATGGAAACAACCCTTGTTGTCCCAAATTGCAGTAGTATGAAGATGTATATATGAGCAACAAATGACAACAATATGATCCAAATTTATGAGTGGAACGAAATGAAACCATAGATTTATAATGTTAACACAGAGACACAATGAACAATAACAGAGATACAGTAAAACTTGACTTCGATTAGATAAGAAATATGTTGAAAACTGTAAAATTTAGATTGAAAACAAGCTTTCTAGAATGGTGGCAGCTTATCTCTGAGAAGAGATGTGATGACTATGCTCATTCGCAAGAAGATGGGTACAATGAGGCTCTAAAGGCCTTTTTACAATAAAGATGAATGCCCAAACCCTAGACATCTAAAAACCTAATCCTAGGAGATGAAGCACCAAAAGTCATGTGGGCCTCGTTGGGGTAAGTTAGTACATTAACTTCCTGGGGTCGTAACTTTTGCATACGATCTTCGTTTAGGGTGAACGATAGCTCGTTGGAAAGGTATTGAAGAGGAGATTCATTTAGTTAGCTCAATTAGAGCCTTTGGACGAAAATGAGGTGTCCAATCATGAAAAAACATCGTTTAGTCCCTCAAACTGGCCTTAGAAGTTAAAAACTGTTAAAAATAGTAAATTGCCAAAATTTCCAGAAAATTGTTTTGATTCAGTTGGAAAATGTGGGTGGCCATCGATATCCACTTGGATCAATCCTCCCTCCTTGGGAAGCAATGGTATCCATTGCGTTGAGTGCCCCCATCAAATGAGGAATTTCTGTTGAATTTGGCCCCGGGTGAGCCACTTGCCTTGGTGCAGGAGCTGCCCTGCTTTGACAACCTGATAAAGTTGGATCCTCTGTTGGTGAGTGCCCTTGACCTGTGTGTCCACGATCTGATAAGTGGATTTTTGTTCCATGCAGTTAGGGTTGATCTCTGTTGGTGTCAATTGTTCTTCTATCTCCGAGGTGTCCAATAATGGTGGAAAATAAGGCCGAAGGAGATCCACATTGAACACTAGGTGCAAGTCAAGGAAGGGGGATAGGTTGAGCTCAAAATCATTGTCACCCACAACCTTGGTAATGGTGTAAGGCCCATAACGGAGTGGATGAAGCTTTCGATGAGGCCTTATAAAGCGTTCTTTTCGTAAGTGCAACCAAACTTTGTCTCCCACCTGAAACTGTCGAAACTGGTGTGACACCCGGTGTTGATCATGGCACTACTTGTACTTGGCATTGGACTTCTATAAAATATCCTGAACCTATTGGAGGATGTGTTGGATCTGCTCAATGAACCGAGTGGCTTTTTTAGCTACAGTTAGAGCATGCGACAAGTCTGCCTAGGTGGTCGCAAGGGGTAGTGCAACATCCATGGGACCCAATGGTTGAAATCCCAACCCCACCTGAAAGGGGCCGTGGTCGATTCATTTATGTATGACTCTGTTGTACTTGTGTTGAATATAGGGAAGACTCTCATCCGAGGTGTGAGGGTGCTTGGAATTGTACATGCGCAGGATGTGCACGATCATCTGGTTGACGACCTCGGTTTGGTCATCCTTCTGGGGGTGGAAGGCAATGGACTTGGTGAGCTTGGTCTCCAACAATGACCATAGGCTCGACCAGAATGTGTTGAGGAACCGACTGTCTCGATTCAGGATAATGGTTTGTGGTATCCCAAAGTGTACCCACACTCGTTTAAAGAAAATCTTGGCAATGTCCTCCATCATGATGCTCTTCTTACACGTGACCAAAATTTCCATCTTGGAAAAGCGGTCAACAACCACAAAAACACAGTCATTTCCAACATGTAGTCCATTGAGATGGATTCCCAGGATCTGTCAGGAGTAGGCAGAGGAGTGTACATGCCTTGTTTCTTCATGGACGGTTTGGCAATAACGCAGGCAGTGCAGGGCCGGATATACTTGTTGACATCTTGTCGAAGTTTCGGCCATTGGAAATGTCGCTGCAACACTGCCACTGTCTTTTCCACGCCGAAGTGTCTTGCCATCCGACTGTAGTAGGCTTCCCAAATCATCTTCGCTTGCTCGCTTGATGGAACGTAGAGATGGCCCATATGGCACAACAACCCGTCCTGAATATGGAAATTATTGACAATTGTGTTGGCACCCAACATCTGGAAGGTGTTGGAGAAGTTGGGATTCATCTCATAGAGGTGGTGCCACCCGAAGGTATCATGGCCACAAGAGTTTAGAATTGTGGTGAGTGTCGCAACTGGAGGTCAGTTGAGGAAATCAATGACTCAGTTGGTACTTCTTGCAGGCTTGAACAATGGAGTACATTTATTTGTCGTAAGTAAGGTACTTACAGAGGACATCTGATAGTGTCTCACTATGATAGGCCACGGGGTGGTCATGCTAATTGAGGATTGTACCCACAACATAGTCTAAAGCATCTGTCTCGATCTCAAAGAGTTGTTGTAGGTCAGGTAATGAGAGCATTGGTGCTGAACAGAAGCCCTGCTTCAGATCATTGAACACTTTTTGTTAGGACAGGCTCCACACAAATTTTGCCTTACCACCACCTCTAGTTATTTGACTGAGGGCCCATGTAATATGGGAGAATCCCAGCACGAACCTCTGATAGAAATTGGCAAGGCCTAAGAAGCTCTGAAGCTCAGTGAGCATGTTTGGGGTTGGCCAGTCACAGATGACTTGGATTTTGGATAGATCAACATGCACACCATGCGCATCAACAGTGTAGCCTAGGTACTAGACCTTGTCCATGCCGAAGGAGCAGTTTCCAAGTTGGCATATAGCTTGTGTTGTCGCAGAGTGTGCATAACCTATTGAATATGTTGCAAGTGTTCTGCCCAAGTCTTGTTGTAGATGAGGAAGTCATCTAGATACACCACCACAAAAGAATTAGTGAAAGGCTATAGGATATTGTCCGTAAACCTCATGAAAGTTGTTGGGGCATTTGTCAAACCAAAGGGCATGACCAGTCATTCAAAAAGACCTTCTTTTGACTTGAAGACAATTTTCCATACATATGTCTGTTCTATTGGGATCTGATTGTATCCAGACTTCAGATCAATCTTACTGAAGTATTGACCCCCTTGAGTTGATCAAGGATATCATCAATTCGGGGAATTGGGTACCAGTTCCTGACTGTGTTTTATTTTAGGGCCCGATAATCAATGTAGAGTTGACAGGTCCCGTCTTTCTTCTGCACCAACATGATTGGTCTTCCACAAGGTGATGAGTTGGGTAGGATGTGCCCCTTGTTGAGCAGTTCTTGGATCTGACACTTGATCTCCTCATTTTCTAGCAGAGAGTGACGATAGATTTGCCCATTTGGTAGCAACGCGTTGGAGGTCAGATCAATGGGATGCTTGACTTGATAGTGCATAAGTACTCCAATAGGTGATGATAATATGTCTTTGTATTCTTCCACGACCTTATCCACTTGCTTTTGCTGCTTGGAGAGGTCGGTTGTGGAGGCCATGGATGTGACTGCAACCTTTCGCTCACTCTGAGAGCGAATAATGAAGAAGAAAAACTTCTCGGTTTGAGAAATGACCTTCCTACATTGCTTGGCAGAGATCAAGGAAACAACACTAGGTGGGATTACCTCGGGTATCTTGTACAATTTCATGTTCAAAGTAATAATAACACTGCGAGGCCTAGAGTCACATACAACATGAAATTTCCATAAATAAGGTTGGCCCAAAAGAACATCACAAACTTCAAGGGGAGCAACATCACACAATACCTCATCTTTGAATGGCTTGATGTCGTACGACAGGCGACACTATTGGCTGACATGAAGATTGCTTCCTTGACGGAGCCATCCGATGGTGTAGGGCTGCAGGTGCGACGTTGTCAGTAGGGCTAGCCGCTTAATGACCTCTGTTGAGATGAGGTTCTTTTGGCTACCACTATCAATGATGGAGTGCAGTGGAGTGTCTTTCACCCACATCTATGAATGAAAGAGGCACTCGCCTTCCTCTGGCTCATCAGGTTCACCGGGCTGGATCTTGGTGGTAGCAATTGTGGCACTAAGTTCCACGTGAATGATCCATATCCCCTTCTCTGGTTCTGACTCAAAGTCGGAACCCGCATCTGATTCATAGGCTTTTACTTTAGCCACTAATGACTGCTTTGAGTGACAATCAACAGTGTTATGCCAGGGGTTCTTATGGAAGTCGCACCACTTCCCGATATCTTTCTTCGTCCTCCCATTGTCCTTCTTTGCTTGGGGATTGGACTTATTTTCATGAGGTTTCCCATCTTTGCTATGTCCTTTATTCTGTGGGTTAGGGTTACTCTTGCCCTACTTATGCTGTGAGGGGTTCCCAAACCCAAACTGTCGTGTCTTTTGTTTAAGCTTCTGCTCGATTTTGACAGCATATCGATAGGCCACACCCAAGGAAGAGATGTCCAAAAATTCCATTTTTGTCTGGATGTATCCATGTAGACCGCCGCAATACTTGAGCACCAGATGTTGCTCAGAATCTTTGATACCCAGCTTGATGCACAAGGTATGGAAGACATTGGTGAACTCTAGAACTGTTTGGTTTCTTTCCTACCGCAGTGTGGTCCATCTTGTATACAAGTCGTCATAACTTCCAACAGGGTAGTATTGTTCCTTAATATCATCCCTAAAGGAATCCCAAGTGGGTGCAACTACAAATAATGTGGATCCTTTTGTTTCATTTTTCTCATAGAAAGTCTCCCACCAATCGTTGACATGGGGAACGACCTTGAGGAGCGCAAATATAATTGTTTCTCTATCGAAAAAGTTGTGGACAGAAAAATACCCTTCTAGAAGGTTTAACCATTTATCTACGACATCCACATATATTTGACCTTCAAATATAGGAATATCAAAATTGATATGTACCTTGAAGGTTGTGGCCCTTTCGCTTGAGGTGGATGCGTCGCTTGTCAACAATCGTCGAAGGATTTGTGCGAAGTTGTCCATCATCTCGTTCCTCTGTCACTCAAGGGCTTCCTCGAGCAAAATTTTGAAAGGATCTCCTGTCCCATCGTCTTTCTTTTCGCCCGCCATGGGCGGTTTCTTGTGCATACAAGAGTAGTTTTCCTCAAGAGAAACAAGCTCAAGACCCAACTCTCTATACCTTGACCGCGTCGAGGACATGCATTAAAAAATGATAAGGAGCAGACCACTCTRATACCATTGATCCAGATTTATGAGCGGAACGAAATGAAACCACATATTTATAATGTTAACACAAACACACAGTGAACAATAACAGAGATACAATAAAACTCTTCTATTAAATAAGAAATATGCTGAAAACTGTAAAATTCAGACTGAAAACAAGCTTGCTAGAATGTTGGTAGCTTATCTATGAGAAGAGATGTGACAACTACGCTCATTCGCAATAAGATGAGTACAATAAGGATCTAAAGGCATTTTAACAATAAAGATGAATGCCAAAACCCTAAACATCCAAAAACCTAACCCTAAGAGATGAAGCGCCAAAAGTCACATGGGCCCCATTGGGGTAAGTTAGTACATTAACTTATTGGGGTCGTAACTTTTGCATACGATCTCCGTTTAGGGTGCACGATAGCTAGTTGGAAAGGTATTTATGAGGGGATTCATTTAGGGGGCTCAATCAAAGTCCTAGGCTAACATTTAGGTGCTCTATTGTGAAAAAGCATTGTTTAGGCCCTCAAATTGGCCCAAGAAGTTAAAAACTGCTAAAAGTAGTAAATTGCCAAAATTGCCAGAAAACTGTTTTGAGGCAGTTGGAAAAGGTGGGTGACCACCGATATCCACCTGGATCACAATACCTGCAGATTTAACCATTCAAAATCTAGTATAAGTTATCAGAAATAAAGTTAGCATTGACTAGTCAAACTTCCAATGTTTAGAGCAAGACTTTGTTGGTATTAAGGGTTGTTTATTAAGAGTTATCAAAAAGTTATTATAATAGCCAAGTAGTTGTAACAAAAAATTGCTACAATAGCAAGATCTAGCCACAGAAATCAACAAGTAAACCATCCAACAATTAACCAATAACAAGTAGAACAATAACCAAGGTTTACAAGTAAGTTTCAATGGTAGATTAGTGAACAAAGATTGAAAGAAGATGAGTTTTCTGCAACCCTAATGGTTGTAACATTAATTTGTAACAAAAAATAGAATTACTAGGCTAATAAAGATGCCCATAGGGCACAAGAAAATTTATAGCATATAAAATCAATTACAACTTGAACAATTGCAATACCTCAAAATTTCACGCATACCAATGCAACGATTTTATATCTCCAATGCAAGTAGATTAGTTGCTTTATCAATTGGGTTAATAGAGTCTCTTGTGTAAGAGATAGTTGTGTTACTTATCTAGGGGTGTAAGCCTTTTTACTCCCTAGAGAAAACTAAACTAGCTGTGTAAATCTAGGAGGGTGTAAGCCTTTTTACTCTCTAGAGAAAACTAAACTAGCTATGTAAATCTAGGAGGGTGTAAGCCTTTTTACTCCTCCTAGCAACCTTTATAAAATAGCTTATTCAATGACAACAATGATAGATCTTGGTGGAGGGTGTATGCCCTTATACTCCTCCAAGAGTTTAACAAATTAACCTTGTAACCAAGGAAGAAACAACACAAAGCATAAATTCCTTACCTATTCCAAGAGATAGCAAGATAAACCCTTCATTACCAAGAATATTCCATCACAAGAGCAAGAACAAAGCATCAAAGAGATAACGCCTAACTTATTCCTCAAATAGACAAGTAGTAGCATCCACAAAGCATTAAAGAGAGGGATGGTGCGAATTGCCCAAGTAGGGCGAAAATTTCAGCCAAGAAGTATGTAATTCTCAAGTGTGATATGTCTAAAATGAAAGTGACAAGGCCTTTATTTATACAAGACCTTGTAAAACAAATTTGTCCACATACTTAGGGTAAAACACAAATTAGGTGCGTCAACCTCCTTAATTTTCCCCTTTATAAATTATAATTTAAATTTACAAAAGAAGAAAGCCCCAAACGCTGACATCATACCCCTAGGGGTGATGTTTTGGCATAAGAAGCAAGACGTTGAGGTTCTTGAGGGAGACGTTGGGCCTTCAAAGGCCATATCTTCATGTCGTTATAGTCTTCCTTCATCAAGATGTGCCAAGTCATCATCAAACCATCCAACACCACCAAACCCTAGTCCTCCAAGTATGACATCATGCCCTAGGAGATGAAGTTTTGATCCTCCAAGGCCAAATGTTTGGCAAGGTGTGGGGGGGG
>JASDQU010735349.1:172610-219579 GCA_032191745.1 Picea mariana
TCTTTCCTTTCACAATATCCAGCACTTTATTCTTAGCAAGGATGAGGTCAATCCTTGTCTTCCATGCTCTAAAGTTAGAGGCTCCATCTAGCTTGTTCTCAGACTTCATAGAGTTCGTCATGGCTTGCTTAACTTGGTCAAACCCTAGATTTGACCGAAAATCCAAACTTCACGTCTTGGCCTTCTGAGTGTACCAGGAGATGTGCTGGGCTAGGGCGCACTGATCTATATGGAGATTAGGTCAATCTTGTCACTTAAGGTGCCTCGACAAGAGGTTTAGGGTTTTTGCAACTACTTCTACTAGTAACCCTAGGTGCAGTGCTTCTGGAAACTGCTCCTGCTAGTAACCCCAGCGACAGTTCCTCAACGAGCTCAATGTCTAGCGGTTATGTTTCCTTCCAACGTTTTAGGCTGACTGAAGGGGTGTGGGCCCATAACCTGTTAGAATATAGAAGATGGTGTGCTCGTTTTACCATTGACGATACCTTCGCCACCCAACCATAGGCCAAAGCCTCCCTCCGAGCACCTTAACCTTGACTGAGAATTCCTTCGAAAGCAAACCCTAGGCTAGATAGCCAAACAAAGAGTAGCGCATCAATCCCCAAGGATAGTGCATCAAAAAAAGCTGATCAGATAGTCCAAACCCTAACCAAGAGATATTCAAGCCAATACTGAGAACTAGCTGCTACTACAGCTGCACCTGCAACCCTCCTCCAAACTTACGCACCAGACTGCAACTGCATTGCGCACCAACTGGGAAACTGCAATTTTGAGATGCTGCAAATGAGAACTGGCGCCTTGTATTTATAGTAATCCTGCCAGTTTTGTTGGGGCCGACTTCTCCTTCTGGGTATGTGTTTGTTCAGTATATTATTATTATTTTTGGCCGACTTCTTCTCTTGGAGGCTAATAGCCTAATATAAATTATCTTCTTGAGTCAAAAAAGCTTCTAGGGTTATTAACCAACTCATTACGGTTTCTATTGCTTCCTGGAGTCTTCTATTCTCGTCAGGTTCACACGTGGGGGTAAATACCTCCCGTAGCTACCATAATATTAACACTCCCTCCTAGCTAGAGAGGTATTTACAGGTAATGGAATGATAAGGTAAGGTCTAGCGCACAAGTCTTGGAGACTGGTTCTTTTGGTGTCTTGGTCTTGGTCTTTCTTGGAGAGTTATAGCGCATCATTGTACTAGTTGAAGTAATCTATATTGAGGATTTTGGTTGCTAGGTTTTCTCCCCCACGAGGGTTTCCTAGGATAATCTTTGTGTTCTATTATATATGTGATTGTCTATCTTTCAATGATCCTACTACAATTGCTATTGGATTAAGTAACTGTAATCATGTAGCTAGAAAATTTAAAATTTTAACAACCTCATCCTCCAGCTAGGTATGGGTTGTCTTCAGTTGATCCTTTAATCTTTCATTCTTTGACTTAATAGAGCAACAATAGTCTGCAAAGAAACAACTTCCTTATGAATTTGATCATGAGATTCTTTCAAGGAAACAACTTTCTTCTCATGAATTTCATGTAGTTTTTGCAAAATTAGTTCTTCATCTTCATCAAAAGCACCCATCTTGATATAGGCTTCAAAATTTAAACTTTAATGGATTCTAAACAAGTTGACTATCCTACCTATTAGTTAATCTTTGACGAGGTTGAAAAAACTTACTTCAATATCAACAAACAATAAATTCTCCAAGGATAGAGATCTTTGGTCTTTACTTTTAATAATTGCAAGCAATACACAACACAACATGCTGCTTCCAAATCTTATACAACTAATGGACAATGACAATACTTCGAAAGCATATAATATGACAAAATAAAGGTCTTCACCACTAGTCGACTAAGCCAACCCATGCGATATTTTATAGGTCAATGCTATTATGGGTCGATATGAAGGAAATTATTATCTAGGCACACAATCCAGGATTCCTCAACAATAATCAATCAACTTCTTCATACATCCACTGATACTTTGTTTGATAAACTACAATGCATAGTCGAATATAGCACCAATTGATTGGAAGAAAACCCAACAAAACTTCTTTAATATAGATTCAATAACCAAGTACAGTGTATCTCACAAGAGATATCTCACCAAACAAAAGATCCACCAGAAACCCTAACCAGAACAGAGTAGCGCACCACTTAGACCAAGATAGTCCTTCATCAAGATAACTTTTACCTTTACTGAGATACTCTTCCTTGTAGCTGCGTCACTCTCAGACTTGCGCACTTGATAGAGAGAGCTTGATGAGTGTGTGTACAAATGAGGTGCCAGGCCTCTTATAAATACAAGTTGTGCCCCCCCAATAATTAGGTCAGGGCCGACCTGNTATATATATATATATATATATATATATATATATATATATATATATATATTATCTTTTGCTTTATCCACAAAAGGGGATAAGAATATTCTTTGCAGTTACACAATATTTTAACACTAATCCTTCTCAAAGCAGAGTTAGGCAAGGAGAGATGTTACAATTTCCAACTCATTAATCTTCTATTTTGAACTAGTAATATTAGCATGAGAGAGGTTTTTAAATCCATCCCCCCACTCATCTAGTGAATTTGTTTTATCCCAATATTCACCCACAAGATTCCAAAAGACATGTTTCAATGTTCTTTCTCAGACTTCAAGATTTCTAAATTTTTCCTCATACCTCTGCAAGATAGCAATATGTAAGAAGGCAACCTCTGTTAATATTTTTGGTGTAACTGCGGAAGATATTATTGTGTATTTGTTTTAGTCAAACCTTTAAAAGGTTATTATAATGATATTGTACAAGTCGGCTCAACATAAATTATCAAATTATTGGTATTTTACTTATAATTGTAAAAAGCCCCATTGTGGCTAGTCGACCCTGTTTTATGGGTTAATTAGGTCAAGAGTCATGTCTCTTCAAGAGACACTGTTGTGTATAAATAGAGGATAAATTCCTCTCATTTGGACACACACTCACACACTTCTCTTGTGCATCTTGGAGTGCATAAGAAGGTCTAGCGCACAAGTCTTGGAGACTGGTTCTTTTGGTGTCTTGGTCTTGGTCTTTCTTGGAGAGTTATAGCACATCATTGTACTAGTTGAAGTAATCTATATTGAGGATTTTGGTTGCTAGGTTTTCTCCCCCACGAGGGTTTCCTAGGATAATCTTTGTGTTCTATTGTATATGTGATTGTCTATCTTTCAGTGATCCTACTACAATTGCTATTGGATTAAGTAACTGTAATCATGTAGCTAGAAAATTTAAAATTTTAACAACCTCATCCTCCAGCTAGGAATGGGTTGTCTTCAGTTGATCCTTTAATCTTTCATTCTTTGACTTAATAGAGCAACAATAGTCTGCAAAGAAACAACTTCCTTATGAATTTGATCATGAGATTCTTTCAAGGAAACAACTTTCTTCTCATGAATTTCATGTAGTTTTTTCAAAATTAGTTCTTCATCTTCATCAAAAGCACCCATCTTGATATAGGCTTCAAAATTTAAACTTTAATGGATTCTAAACAAGTTGACTATCCTACCTATTAGTTAATCTTTGACGAGGTTGAAAAAACTTACTTCAATATCAACAAACAATAAATTATCAAGGATAGAGATCTTTGGTCTTTACTTTTAATAATTGCAAGCAATACACAACACAACATGCTGCTTCCAAATCTTATACAACTAATGGACAATGACAATACTTCGAAAGCATATAATATGACAAAATAAAGGTCTTCACCACTAGTCGACTAAGCCAAACCCATGCGATATTTTACAGGTCAATGCTATTATGGGTCGATATGAAGGAAATTATTATCTAGGCACACAATCCAGGATTCCTCAACAATAATCAATCAACTTCTTCATACATCCACCGATACTTTGTTCAATAAACTACAATGCATAGTCGAATATAGCACCAATTGATTTTTTTTAATCAAGACAACACTGAATACTGGAATATGCGTTGATTATGCTAGTCAATATCTTCTGATTGATCGACCACCCTTACAATCTTCTTGGCCAATACTTAGACTGAATCAAGTCTTCACTACACATGCCAATGTATAAGAGTAGTGCTCTAATCAACAAGCCAGTAAGCCAATCAACATCAATTAGTTAGTAAAAAGAACATCTATTGACATTCGGTTAGAGTCTTCTCTTGACCATACTTAGCTTTAGTCAATTAATTTCATAGTGTAGGTCCTGCCAATGTTGGATCTACAAGCCTCCTTCAATATTCACCATGAGCTAGGGGAAATCAATGACTATACAAAGATCACTCCAAAACTTACCGAGGTCAGTGCACCAATGCTTCAAACATTCCATCACATAGCTCGTCTTCTACAAACCACTGCTTAGTTGATACACACAATCTCTTAAAGAGACAATGCTCAAGTCAATTTTCAATGCTAAAAATGAGTCTCACCCATGGTTAGTTGATTAATTGACTATTGGAAGCTAGGGCATATAGATGAATTTATCTTCAATCAATATGCATAGCCAAAGATATGATGCATTCAACAAATGGAGTTAGTTGGGTGGACACAATATCCATGCAAAACTCAATCAATTCACCCATAATCTAGTGGACTACTTTAGAAAACTCCACAATACTAAAAAGGTGTTGATTTGGCAAAATACCCAAACAAAATTCCATATTGCACTGAGAGGCTAGGGCACACGATGACCAAATTCAACAAAATTCACCATACTCTCAAACCCATAAGCAAACTCAGCTTAGTACAACAACACTTCAACTCATCAATCCCACTAACCTTAATCAAATTCATTCACATTCTGGAAACCCTTGATTAAGAACCAAATATTTTTGAAACCATGTTGCAGTATGACGAGATATGATTTGCACAAGTTGTGTGTCTTTGCACAACTAAAATCCACAAGTACGAAATCAAGTTCCCAACTCTGTTCACAAATGACATTTTTTTCGTAGATTAAAAATCATCCAACTCTTCATTGTTCAAAATTCACAATCAACTCTACATGTTAAATAATAATAATAATCTAATTTAAGTGTATAGCGTAACTGGACATCAAAATGACATATGAGACCTCCTTGTTTGTGAGACAAAAATCCCCTCCAAACAACAACTTCGATTGTTAATTAAAGTGTAGTCTAAACATGCTCCGATTTGGATCTTTTTTGGCCACATTTTTTCTACCATTTTTTGCCCAAAATCTGACTAAAAATTCAGAAAAACCATTGGAATTGCATATATCAATTGTTGAGATTGCACAATCCAAGTGCAATAGGGGTTTTTGAGGATGTTGAATCCATTTTTTTTTCTAGGTTACAAAGCCTGGGGAGAACCCATGAATACTTCCCCTCATTTCGAGGATGGTACCTAGGGTAAACCCTAACATCTTCAGGGCACAAGGCCAGTGAATAACAAGGCTTAAATCCATTACAATAATATTTTCGTTAAGAGCTCAACATGTCACTCGCGGGAATTGAACCTAGGCGGGGAGGATAACAATCATTCCTCCCAACCACCCGAGCTAAACCCAATTGATACATTGAATCCATTTATGCATTCAAAAATACAATTTTAGCAATAAAAGTTGCAATCAATCAACTTATCTTGTTCCCGATGATGGATAAAGTGTCCACTCGAAACATTGGATATTTCAAAACTATAAACTCCATAAAAATTACAACAAAAATTATATAATCAAAATCCGATGGTGATTTGAAAAAAAATCTAAATCCTATAACTTTTACACTTCTTTGTTAATTAATTTACAAATACAAATTCTTTGTTAATTAATTTACAAATACAAAGCAGTAAAATAAATAAATTAGTATGACATGCTTATGCATCTTAGAAACGAAAAATCAATTAAAATTTTAATTATACCATCCTCAACAAACTACAACGCTCCATCTCGCTGATTTATTACTCTCCGCAAGCTAGAGCAGGGCCCATCAAACTATAGAGAAAGCGAAAAGATTCATCATCTCATAAATAACACGCCAAATCAAAACGCTAGTAGTGTTAAACTCCATATATATAAAGGCCAACACATGATCATCAGCAATGGACATACTAGAGGAAGGAGAGGTTACTTTCGAAAGTTTTACCTTCTAAGGCCCCCTCGGAATTTGAAACTCCAATGAAACGGGTCTGAAAGGACTCAAACTAACCAAACGAAAGATTCTTATACTATATATATTAGATCCTATAAACGAAGAAAAATGCGGTGCATTGCTGCGAGAGAGAGATCAATTTTTGGGTAGAGAGAGTGATCAATTTTGGGTTTTGAGATCAGAGGAGGTAAACAAAATGGCGAAGGGGCCTCCTATTCCCTTGAAGGCGGTGATCTACTCGTTGTCCCCCTTCGAGCAGAAGATCATGTCCGGCCTGTGGAAGGACCTTCCCCACAAAGTTGAGAAGAAAATCTCAGACAACTGGCTTAATGCTGTCTTCTTCCTTACCCCGCTAATCGGCACTTACTCGTATGTATTCCAATCTCATCTGTTTTATATTTACACTGTTCTTGAAGATCTTCTAGGATGATGGCTAGATCTGTAGAAATAAACAAAGACAAATACAGTTGAAGTTACTTGGGGTTTGAAGATTAGGGTTTTGATTTTCCTTTTATGATTTATGAAATTGGCAAATACTGCGGCTAATACTGCGTTTTTGTAATATTAAATATATACAATTAAATTATCTTCTGGCTATCTGATTGGATTATTGTGCTAGACTAATTTGCAATGAAGCAAGATATTTTTTTTTTCGGTTTTGGTTAGTTTTTGGACCCCTCTCGAAAGTAGGATCTTTTCATATTATCAGTTCCCAGATGATATGAAAAGTACATATATACGAAATCTGGGAGGGGCCATGTGAAGACAACTCAAAAAGGCTTGGATTTGGGTCTAAATTACTTGTCTTGTGTTTACAAAAACTAAGTTGTTTCAACCATACCAAAGTTTCACATATTTTTGAAAACTATATTGTCAAACCAAGAGAACACAGCCTTAGCAAACCGGTTCTCTAACTATTCTGCCTTGCTAAAATAAGATAAGTTGTTGCGTGGTTACCTTATAGATATTCAAACGAATCAAGCTTCAACTTTTCACCTTGTAGACCGCATTTTAGACTTACCCTTGCAGCTTATTGGCTGCAATTTCCTTGCTGAGAGTCACGGGCATCCATTTAAAGCCTCTTATCTTTGGAAGATAAGTTATGGCAAATCCCATTACTCTTTTACTAATTTACAGATGTCTCGTGCTCTTCCAATATTTCTGACTTTTTAGATTCATTCCCTTTCGTCCATGTCGATCCCAATAAGGCACATAATTTTTCCTTGTTGTGCCAGATACAGATATGGGGAACAGATATGACATATATACATGCAAAATAACCCGGAGACATAAATAATCCAGTTTATCATTCGTCAATTAGATTTAGAAGCATTCAAGTCATTTATAACAGTTGAAATTAGCAAACTCAAATTTTGTCATAGACAACAATCCTCTATCTTGAATGCCATAGATAAGCTAACCCCTCTCAAGCATTAATTAAGAACATGTTAGCTATTTCTAAACACCGACTTCTATGTTAGCTACTTCTAAACACGGACTTCTAAATCCTATAATTACTCAAACATTGAATGAAACTGTTAGCTTCGAACAAAAGAATATACTAATTGCACCCCTAGAAGAAGTGTTGGAATCTGCGATTAAGCCCAATTTTGGAAGTTGGTTGGTGACTTAACTGAGGTGTATTTTGGTTGGTCAATTGATGGAGTTGATAGTGGACTGGGTTGTGTGAGGGTTGGTTGGTTTATTGACTAGCATAGAAAGGGCCTAATTTCATGGTTTTGTCGAGCTGTTTGGGGTCGACTTGGGTGATCAAAGTTGATTTAATCAACCATATAAATAAGTGAGCTCTCTGTGTTGAGTGATATGATGAAAAGTGCAATGACATGAAATATTGTGCTCTATGCTCTAACACTGTCTCTAGACACCACTAGCTTATCTCGGATCTATTTTTTACTTCTTATGGTTTATATTGATAAAAATGCATGAAATAATATTAAAATRCCACATGTATATGGGCTAAACATGGCATCATCATAATTTCTTCAACAACATAAGAATAGGGGCATGAGAACGTACTAACAATGGAGTAAATCAGGGATTAAGTCAAGAGTTCATACCAATGTTATCAGTACTGGAAACTGGACCGAACTGATGGACCCCAAAAATGTGAAACCGSACTGAGTCGGAAAAAAAACCGGTCTACCGAAAACTACATAAAATATTCAAATTTTGAAAAAAAAACATATATTTTCATGTTCATCCATATGAATCCAAACCATTTATACACAAATATGCAAAGTTTCTCATTTATATAGCAAGTAAGACTACATATAACCAAAATAGCGCTGAGTGCATTCCATCTCTGAACCAAAATACATCAACAACAAGGCTCTAAATGGCCTCTAGAGTCCAAAAAATCATGCTACAACAAAAAACTATATATCATCAAGATCAGTACCTATATTAGGATCCCCATCATCAATGTCACCCTCTAAGCATTAAAATAAGATAGATAAAGCTTAACATGCCTAATAAGTGATTTTACTTGAGTGAAGGTTACATTTTTACTAGGGTAATGACAAAAGAGTTCAACAATCAATGCCACCAACATCGAGGTACATAGAGGACTTGGTGCTCTTGACTAAATCCTAGTTCCATACCCTCATACATGATGGAATCCAGTGGAAACGCTGCAGTCCTACCAATCTTGAGATCCTGAAAACCGTTACAAGGAACAACAACCCACTTATCCAAAATACAACATGTCCCTTTCTTACATAGCTAGGGGATGAGGAAAAGCCAAACCTACGGGATGGGAATCCACGAGGGTGCTTTGTCGTTTTTGTTGATTGCTCTTGTAGGCAATAGACATCCGATGTTTGCCTTTGCGTCTGCTTCCTTGTTCAATCCACGCAGGATGTGGAAAAAGAGTGAGGAGGAGAAGTCTTGCAACACGTACTGCAACCTTTGCAAAGTCTTGTTGAGAGCTGGATTGTTGAAGTGGTCGTTCGAGTTTAATATCTTTATCAGAATTTTAGAGTCTCAAAAAACTTGTATTTTTTATTGCCATTTCCATGTGCTATCTGACAAGCTTTTAACAACCCTAGAATTTCAGCTTGATTATTAGTTCTCTAACCTAATCCTCAACTGAACCTATCTTTTCAAGATCCATCCGAGGAGTAAATCACTCTGCCTGCTCCTACATTCCCTGGGTTTCCTTTGGAGGCACTGTCGAAAAAAATCGAAGCTTTGCCTTGCTTCCTCCACCATGCTTGAAAAACAGCATCCGTGTCTTGCAATTGCCATCCTGGAGTGATGGAGGGACGAACAATGGATTTTTTTTTTGTCTCTGAATATAAAGGTTCCTATCCATTTTTTTTCTTCAGGGAGGAGAGAATTTTCGTTCTTGAAGGAGTGATTTGCCACTGTTTCAAGGAGGAGAGCTTTTGCTTTGGCAACTGCCATTGAAGGGGAGTGCAGAGAGCTGTTGAAGATCTGATAATTTCTGGCTAGCCATATTTTTCAGCATATGTATTTGGGGATGGCCTGCCAAATTCTTTTCCAAATTGAATTGCTTTGGACTGCATGAGGATATCGTGCCTTCCAGGAGGAGAATAAGGTTACCACTGTAATCTGCGTTGGAACTGTGACATTGAGTCCATGAAGGGAGATCTTCCAAACTTCTTGGACGAATGGACAGTCCACAAACATATGATCCATCGTTTCAAGATCGTTACAACAGGGAGCATCTATGTGGTCCGATAATACCTCTTTTTATCAGGTTTTCTTCGGTCAACACTTTCTTGTGCATTAAAACCCAGAAGAAGAAATTAATTTTGGGAAGTCCGAGAGCATCCCAGACCTGCTTCCAGAGGGATGTTGACTCGATTGACGCTTGGGGGGATTGAAGGGAGGTGAATCCCTGAGTTGCGTTGTAAAATCCAGACTTACCCCAGCCCCATTTGTTCGTCAAGAGGAGATGTACAGGTGCTAAACCCGTCAATGCTGCTAAGAGAAGATTCTTTTGAGTTTGCATATGTTCTGGAGTTCCCAGGAAGACCCAAGACCACCAATTCCCTGCAGCGTCCCAAGAGGAAATGTCTGCTAATTTGGTGAATCCGTGCTGAGTAAGCCACTCGCGGATCTCTTTTAATTCTTTAGAATTGTCGAGGGGCGGCTGGCCCATGATAATCTTGCCACAACATTGTTTTTTCCCCATTTCCAGGGATGCGATAGAGGTGTTTTTGGAAGAAATCAAGCCTGCGTCGACAGAGGTTCCATATCAGCGTGCCTTTGGGAGTGTTTTCTGCTTGGAGGTTTCTCAAAGAAGCCCCTTTGAGGTATTTTTTCCTTAGAATTTGACTTACAGGATGTCTGCGATTTGAGTAGAGTTTCCATAGTATTTTGCCACCCAAAGCAATGTTGGCTAGCTTGGGATCTCTTACTTGTAAACCTCCTTTAGTAATTGAGCGTTTGATAGTTTCCCATTTAACTAAATGAAATTTCTTTTGATTGCCTTTACCTCGTCGTCACAGAAAGTCTCGGATCAGTTTTGTAACCTGAGCCATGATTGCCTTTGGAGCTAGAAGGAAGGATGCCTGGTAGATTGGAAAGGAAGACAAGACCGGTTTTATAAGAGTGGGTTTCCCAACATTAGTGAGCCACTGACCACCCCAAGCTGCGATTTTGGACTTGATTTTGCTTATTACTTCAATCCACAGCGAAGACTTATTGGAACCCAGAGTTAAGGGAAGCCCGAGGTATTTTGTTTTTTCCCAAGAAGCATAGCCCGAGAACCCTAAGTAATGGGCAATTCGCAGTATAGTTTGTTGGTCTACATTCCACCCATACACTGCACTTTTCCTTTTATTGATGAGCGCTCCGGAGATACTGCAGAAGCTTTGAAGGATTTCGCTGAAGACCTTTGCAATCTTTATGGAGGCTCCGCCCAGCATAAGAGAGTCATCTGCAAATAAGGCATGATTGATTGGATCAAGGCTCTTCATCAGCCTAATGCCTGGGACTGTCCCAACTTTCTTTTCAACAATCAGCTTTCTGCTTAATGAATTTGCCATCAAGATGTACAAGAAAGGGGAAAGAGGGCAGCCTTGCCTTAATCCCCTCTAGGCTTGGAAATAATTAGCCGGTCTGCCATTCACTAGCGGGGCTATCCAAGGCTTTTCAGTACAAGCTTTAATCAAGTTTACAAAATCAGGACTAAAACCAAAAGAGAGAAGGACTTTGTAAAGGAAGGAGAGTTTTACCTGGTCAAATGCATTTGCCATGTCGAGCTTTATGAGCATCCCTTGCTTCTGTCGTTGATGACTGGAATGCATTGCTTCTTGCACCTGAATTACATTATCCAGGATATGTCTCCCTTTGACAAATCCACCTTGTATGGGAGAAATGAGTTTCCCTAACAGAGGCTTAATTCTGTTGCCATTAGCTTGGACCTAATTTTGTATGAAGCGTTGCAGAGCGAGATAGGCCTGAATCTTTAGAAGGAACTCAGATTCACTTCTTTGGGAATTAAAGCTAGGAAAGTGGAGTTAGTGCTACCTCCCACTTTGGCTCTTTGATGGAAAGATTTAATCATTCTCAACAAATCAGTCTTGATTATTTCCCAACAATTTCTATAAAAATGGATTGAGAAACCATCTGGCCCTTGAGCTTTGTTAGGCTCCATGGACCAGATAACATTGTAGATTTCTTCTTCAGTAAAAGGCTTCATGAGGGCTGCGTTATCATCCCTGCTTACAAGAGAGGGGATGTGTGAGAGGAAGTCGGAGGTCGCCTCCTGACAACCAACACCATCTTCATTGTAAAGGTTCTGAAAATGAGTTTTTGCTGCCGCTTTAAGCTGATCAAAATCTTTGTGAATCGACCCATCTACAGAGGCAATTTCAGAAATGTGGTTTCGAGAAAGGTGGGCTCTGAGTTGCCGATGGAAGAAAGAGGTGTTTCGGTCTCCAACTTTTAGCCACAAGCTACGAGACTTAAGCCTTCAGTACTCTTCTTCTTGGCGGAATGCGCGAAAGGATTTGATTTGAGCAACTTGTTCCTTCTCTAATTCTAAATTGGTAATGTCCTTGATCTCCATTTCCATTTGCAGATCTGATAACTGTTGAACAATATCTCGTCTATGACTAGAGGGGGTATTATTGGGCTGTTTAAACCAGGCTTTCAAAGCATGCTTTGTTGCCTTTAATTTCTGCTCCCACACAAAGCTTGGAGGCCCTGAAACTGGAGTGGACCAGGCCGTTAGGACAGTTTCCAAGAACCCTTCCTTATCTGTCCAAAGAGGGCTGAAGCAGAATGGAATTGGGCCCAAGTTTTCTTCCTCTTTCAAATGCAAGAGAATGGGTTTGTGATCGGAAGTCAGTTTTGGAAGAATCTTGGTAGAGATTAACCTCCTTTCCTGCAGGAACAAGCTCTGGACTAGGAACCTATCCAGGCGAGCTGAAATGCGATCAGTCCCAACTCTGTTGTTTGTCTAGGTATAGAGTCCTTTCAAAGGCTTGAAATCAAGGAGATCCCATTGGTGAACTAGTTCCTCAACAAAGGGTAGCATTTGATCCCTGCCACTGTTGTCACCTCTCTTTTCTTTTGGTTCGAAAACTAAGTTAAGATCTCCGTCTAGAATGATGTTCGTTGGGGAGTAGATTTCTAAAAAGTTCGATAAAGATTGCCAACAATCTTTCTTCTCGGAACAGAGGACAGGAACATAAAGATTGAAGAGAGAGAGGGTAAGCTTACTTGAAGAATGTCGAAGTTCGGTGAAAATCCAGTGTTGAGTCTTGAAAGAGCTTTCTAGATGAAACTTGTCCTCCGCCCATAGAGTTGCGAGACCGCCTGAGGAGCCCCTTGCACTAATGGCTTTCCCTGCATTTTTCTTCCATTTTAGATTGCTGATTTCTAGAAGGGTTTCCCCTTCAATTTTAGTCTCTTGGAGCATGAGGATCTCAGGAGATTCAATTTTCAAAAGGTCTTTGACTGCTTCGGCCTTCAATGGATTCCCCAAGCCTCTGCAATTCCAAGAGACTACGCGCATTATTTACTGGGAATGGAGTGGGTAGGACCTCCCTTGGGGGGCCTAGTTCTGGTATTTCTTTCGATGGACATTTCAATAGTGGATTGGCTTCCTTGCATTTTTTGCCTCTCAGCTTCTTTTTCTCTAGCTTCCTTATGTGATTTCCTTCTTGCTCTTTTTGAGGGCCTCTCGAAAGTCTCTTCTTCTAAGGATCCAGAGGTTTCTAGTGGTTTTCTTTTTTGTCATTTTTGCGTAGGAGGGGGAGGAGGAGTTTCCTAATGGGGAACCAGGTTGGGTTGCCTCTACATTGTCTTTCTCCATTGCAGGAGGAAGGATCTACTGCTCGGATTCCTGAATCGTAGGCTTTAGAGTTTCTGAAGGTGTGCTGTAGATTTCAAAAGGGTTTTTTGGAGTTTCTGGTCTTGAAGGGGCTGAACTCCCTTCCCCTTGAACCTTCCCTATGGTGGGAGCGCCAGTCCCCATTGGCGCCCCTTTCCCTTTGGATCTGCTATTTTGCTTTGGCGGGGCTGCTTTTTGAACCTGTGTCCATTGTTCGCTTTTCGAGTTCTCCCTCTCTTCCTCAACCTTCTTTTTGCAATGCCGAGCAAAGTGTTCATAGCCATGACAATGTCTGCATTTAAATGGAAGTTGTTCATAGTCCAATTCTTGGATCTGAGACCAGTCTGCGACCGTTAGTTGAATGGCTTCCGGGAACCCTACTTGCAAGTCAACTTCGACGCATATTCTTGCACAGGAGTACTGATCCTTTCTCTCTTCTTGCTTGATATATTTTCCAAGGGTGTTGCCAATGGATTCAAATGACTTCGGATTCCAACAATGCAAAGGTAAATGAGGGAGACGCACCCAAACTGGGACTGTCGATGGCACATCTTGTGTCGGATCGAAGTCAGGTGACCATTTATTCAAGTACAGACCCTGAAGGCCCATAAAATATGGTCCATTCCTAAAGATGAGGTTTATGTCTTCTATATTGTCAAAGACGAAAGCAAAGAAGCCCCTACCAACAAGATAGCTTCTGATACCTTCCTTAACTAGTGGACTCCAATTCCTCTGCACCCATGCGTCTAAAGCTTTGGGAGATGGCCATAGGCCAGTGAACTGCCCAATGAGCCCCCGTTCGGCTAAGTTCAACGCAGATCGACAAGTTTCTTCTGCAGGGAGTGCGACTGTAGGGATATTGTCAATCTTTTTAACAAACTTCTGCTGAGCTTCTGTCGCTGGGCGTTTGCAGCTAGCCGCGACCAGTTTTCTGAAAGCCACGATCTCTGGAGGAAGAGGGGGGAGCCTCGAGGCCCTCTCCTGGGGCCATGGCGGCGTAAGCTAGTTTGCAAGGGGCGCACCAGAGCAGTCGTGTGCGCAACTTGGGGATTGTATTTAGTTCTAAGTTTGCTGAATTTTGAATGGAACCTAAAATTCTTTTTTCTCCATATGAAGTCCATTGAGGTTGGAATCACTCTGAAACATCCTGAAACAATTAATGGTAATGTTAAAAATTCATTCTCCTTTATCTTTCATTTTCATCCTTTTACTTTAAGAATTTAACATTACCATTACCTTGGGGTTAGGTAATCGGGCTCCCTTCTATTGATCAATTGATATTTAAAAAAAAAAAAGAATTTTGTGGGTCCATGACATACCGCACGGAACCGACCGGTTTTGTACGAAACCGGTCGGTTCAATGAAAATGTTCGGTTCTGTATCGAACCTTATGCCATCGGTCTGGCCGTTTTTGCGTCCAAACCGGTTCAACCGACCGATTTTGCTGGACCGATCCGGTTTTAATACACTGGTTCATACTGATTCAAAACATGAAAATAAAATGATTGAAGCTCGCTAGAAAGTTATGGGAAGTAATTTAATAAGTGTTAGTCCATGTAACCTTTCATAAATGTAGTCTGTTGTTTTGTAGGGCTGAAACTGCCACCATTTCAATTCCTGTATGCGAGTTCTATCACATATGCAAGTGGGATTATTGCAACAAAGTTGAGGAATTTTACCAAATTATGAGAAAGAAGACAATAAAACATAATCATTGCACTTCAATACTAGGCTATGACACCAACACTATCGTAGACAAGTATTTGATGTAGTAAAATGCCCAAAGACCAGTGGTTTTTTGAGCTAGAAGTAAGCTTTGATCATTTTCAGAAAAGTACAATGAGGAAAAACCACGAGACAAAAAATATAAACTACCATTCATGAATTTAGGGTTAGGGTTCTGGTCTTTTTTTATAATCTTTGAGTTTTTATTGCTAAGCTTTGAGGCTTAATTTTAGGGTTAGGGTTTTAGACTTTGCTTTTATTTTTATTTTTTTGCATATCAAACAATCACTTTTTTTGGTTGGAAATGTGCCCTGTAGCAGTCAATACATTTTAGAAAATCAGAAAACGGTTCAGGATCATGCCGAAATGCTTGGGAAAGGCTTGGAAACCTTTAAGTTTTTTGGATACAGCTTGGAAGCGTTTTAGTGCCATTTCCAAGCCATATACCATCCGTTTCAGTTTCCAAAATGGGGAACGATGTATCCTCTCTTTTTCTAGACATTTCCGCTCACTTAGATTATTTTTGATTTCTTTGTCCCACCATAGTGGTTGGAGTGAAGTGACACTTCTTGCACATTTCTTTACATTTGAAGAGAACATTCTAAAGTGTTATTGCCAAATTGTTTTTTATAGCATTGTAATTTATAGGAAATTGTGTTTAGAAAGTAGTATTTGACAGAAAACAACTACCATATTGATCTCACCAACTACTTGTCAATTTTGGTGATTTTTAATTCCATAGAGAGACTAGCCTTGCAAAAGTGAATCTGGCAACAAATCGTTGAACCACCTTGTTTTGCTATAATTGGGGTCTTTAGGATGATCTCTAAGATGATTAGGTCTCAAGCCCCTTCCTATTAGAGGAACTAGAAGTTCGTGTTTGTCGTGGAACAATTTGACTTAAAGGACCATTTGCTATAAGTGTGATGCTTTGCATTATCACCACTAATATGTCAAAAACTGAAGCAGTAAGTATAGTAGGTAGATATGAGCTCCAATGCAATTGACGTTCAAAGATAATAACATCTTTGATAAAGAGGGTTATATTTCTAAAGATAATGGCATCTTTGACAAAGAGGGTTATATTTCTAAAGATAATGGCATCTTTGATAAAGAGGGTTATATTTCTAAAGATAATGGCATCTTTGATAAAGAGGGTTATATTTCTAAAGATAATGGCATCTTTGATAAATAGTGCTAAATACTTTTGGTTTGGGCATTTAGAGAAAGTAGCCAAAGATATTCCCTTAGTCTCTAAAGATAAGAGCTTCAATGCAAGTGATTTAAAAGATATCAACATCTCTCATAAATAGGGCCAAATGCTTTGGGTAATCTAGAAATGATAGGGCCAAATGCTTTGGGTAATCTCAAAACGCAGTCAAAGACATACCCATCAAGTCTTGAAAGATAAAAGTAGCTCCCTCTAGTTTTGTAATAAAATTTGATGTTGGAAGATAAAATTTGAACTTGGGTCATTGTCACAACAATCGCTCCAAGTTACCATTAGACCACAAGTCGATGTACAAACTTCTATATTTACCTATTGTAAACATCAAACCCTGTAATTTCTGGTTGTCTCGAGGATATGGTGATCACTTTCAACTAAAAGGAGCTAACTCTAAGTTGGCCAAGAAGAAATCTAATACCATGTAAACAAGGAACAATACTAGAGATAATTTGGGTGGATAATAACACCATTAGAAACATGATGAAGTTCTCAATTTGAGTCTACTTTGGGTTGAGAGGTTGTGTGGGGGTATTGAGGTCATTCAAACGTAACTTTGATATATATCCTCTCAAGTCTCTGTATTAACTCCCCCCTTTAGGGTAGGAAATTAAGGGGCATCTAAAGAAGATTTGTATGGAGGAAGGTGGCCAATGAAATAAAAAGGCCCAAGAAAACCAACATCGTTTCCTTTCAAGTTATCCAATAAGAGCAAGGCTTTGTAAGAGTGGAGAGCTAATAATGGATACTTGATCCTCCTAAACATTGAGTCTGCCATCTTACATACCCGCAAATATAGATAATGAGCTTGAAAATGTTCTCAAGGCAAAGAGTTGGGTAACGAGTTTTACCTAGATAATTCGGCAAGGAATAGTTCGATTAGGTCCCTAGATCTTTGACCCACATAACATTGTGGGTTTAATAAATGTGCTAAAAAGTTTCATTTTAGAAAGAATATCTTGGGATTAAAGTTGATTTTTTTTTGTAGAGTACGGTTAGGGAGTTATAGCATTTACATATCTTGAATGTTTCTTACCCCATGGAAGAAACTAGGATTCATATTGAATTTAAGCTAGCTATTAATGTCACCTTAGTAACCAAGTCATCCCCTAACTAACTACTCCACTTGGAGAAGGAATGCCTACCTAGGACACTCCCTTCAAGACTTTTTAAAAATAGTTCAAATCTATTATAACACTATAACTTGGCCATAACATGCTATGTACAACACAACCCTTTTCTCAACATCTCAAAGTAGGTTATGCTACACAATGCCTTTCCTTTACATCCATAATGTACACATATCACAACCCATGAAATAGATAGTATAATAGAGGTCTATTGCCCCTCATCTTGGGAAGTCCATGGCTTCCTAACCTTATAGTTGGGGGGAATTTGATCCCCAAAATGGTCAAGTCCTCTCCTAAGTAGACATTGAAATGGCATATTAGTAGTCAATGGTTTGGGATTCCCAGTGTGCTGGTATATGTACATCTAAAGAACTAACGTGTATATTTATATTATTGCTTATGCACTTGTTCAAGTTCTAATTAATTTATTGTCTTTAAAAGCTTGACAACCACCATACAACCTTCTTTTCCCCCATTTTGCATTCCATTCTTTAGATAAAGTCAATGAGGGCCATAATTTCTTGCAACATAAATCTCAAACTACTATTATTTTTTTTGGGTATTATGTCAGCTCGCTATGTGCAGGTGTAGTTAAGGCTTTAGGCGTTAGTTGGGCACTTGTGGTTCTCTTCTAACTCTTGTAGGTATCCTTTATTCAACAACATCATTTCATTAGGTTGTTCTTTATTTTCCTTGAGAACATTTGTTCTTGACGGGGCACAATTACATTGAAAACATGTTGTATCCATTGCATACACATGGAAGGTACATTCTTGATTACAATTTATCTTTTTCTACAACTTTTTTTGCATATTAATAACTATTCTTGATATAGAATCTTTTTTTTGGGGGGTATTATGTCAGCCCCCTGCGTGCAGGTGTAGCTAAGGCTTTAGGCGTTAGTTGGGCACTTGTAGCTCTCTTCTAACTCTTGTAGGTATCCTTTATTCAACATCATTTCATTAGGTTGTTCTTTATTGTACTTGAGAACATTTGTTCTAGATGGGACACAATGACACTAAAAACATGTTGTATCCATTGCATACATATGGAAGGTACATTCTTGATTATAGTTTATGTTTTTCTACAACTTTTTTTTGCATATTAATAACTATTCTTGATATAGAATCTTTTTTGGGAGGCATTGGCAATTCACTTTATATTATTTAAGGTAGATATCAGAGCAAAGGAGTAGGTTATTCATGCGGGGTAGCATTGCTTCTTCCTCTATCGCATCCTGGCTTGTTGGATTCCCAAAATAGATTGAGTAAAGGGTCAAACAAAATCCTTTGATGATTGGCCCCTTCTATTTTAGATAGATAGATAATTCCTAGCTAGGCTTACCTGTGACTGAATAAGCGAAAGGTTAGTGCGGGGTAGGATATTTGCCTATAGCAAAGGCAGATACAAATAAACTAGATATTTAGAGGTAGGCCATTAGGAAGAATAAATCATGATTCATTGGTATAGGGTTACTCTAGAGTGAGACCTGAACTGGAACGCATAGGTACATCCGAAATCAATCCCCATGCACCTGAGACTAAGAGAAGAAGGTGAAATCTCAATCTTAGGAAGAACAGGTGCCCGCTGATTCTATAGACTGCTCTCTGCTAATTCTCTCACTGGGGCGGGTGGTAAAGTGTGGGAATGGAAAGGAATCAACCAACATTACTATCTGGAAGAGAGAGATAGGTGATTTCACCGGAAAAATGGATCGATTGGAGGAGGGGGGGGGGTGGGAAGACTTCGTGCACTCCTTTTCTAGATAACAATGTACAATAGCCTCCTAAGATACCTCATAACATGAATTGAATGTTGCACATCTCAGGCTTCATATAAAAGCCATCACTTTGCCCTTGAAACAATCACTTGGGGGCATGGCAATTCTTTACACTTTGGGTTTTCGAAAAGCTTGTATAAAATTTTGTCTTGTCCTTAGTTTTCAAAGTTCAAACAATTCCCCAATTTAGAAGTTTTTCTATGTGCACATTTCTCACAAGGATGGACCCATAAACTGCCATCCTTGTGTAGCTTTCTCTTTTGCCCATGATTATGTGTAGGTATGGGAGTTGATTCAAAACCTGAATCTTTCACTTGCAATGCACAACTATTTTTTTATTCGGTAAATTGAAAAACATCAAATACAAACAAATGGAATTAAAAGGTGCCTTGTCTACATTTATTGTAACCCTAGTTCTTTCTTAATATATAAAAGAAGGGGCAGGGCGCTTCATTGGTTTGGTTAGACATTTGAAGTTTTTGAGCAAGTTGCATTGTAATTCTTTCTCAGTTAAGAGAGAGTGATGTGATTGATTGCTGCAAGTTTTGTTTGCTGTTATGATTTTTAGATTGTTTTGTTTGTAGATCTAACCTTTTTTTTATGTATGGTTTTGATAGGTTATTAATCAGATTTCAATTCCCAGCTTAGGGTTTTGCTTTAGGAGTGCAGATCTTTACACTCCTAAAGCAAAGATCCGTGGTTGGAGGATTTCAATGGGTGTGATGCCCATAAAACTCCAGAGATTGGAGTGATCTGTGCCTAAGATATGCACTTTAACCTTTTAGAGGGTATGCAGGTGAAATGCCTGTGAAACTCCAGTGATTGGAGTGTTGGTTTATGCCTGTGATAGGCGAGTTGCACACATGACAGGTTGATGCCTTGCTTTGTTTTTGGACTGATTTGTTCATTTGAGGCGTGTTTAAGGAGTTGCAGGGATAGCAGATGTATTCTGTCCTAGCTCTGTCCTAACGACAGTGACAGATTAGAGGGTGCCTCTAACCCAGTGTGTGATAAGGGGCACTCATACCGCCCCCCTTATTCGACAAAAATTGCACCTAAATCTGATAGGAACTATGCCAAAAGTCAAAGTTCCACTCTAGTGTTGGGAATTTTTTCCATGGAACTTTTTGCCCTTGGGGTTTTTGGCTGATTTTAAGACGACCTAGATTGTTGGATTTTCGAAAAAATGAATGGAAAAGGTGGAACTTTGACTCGCCAAAAAAACTACCCTCACTGGAAATGGGACGATTTGAGTGCCCCATATACAACACCCTCTAACCTCACTCCTTGGAAGTGTAGGCTTTAGATGTATGTTATCGGGGAAGGTTGATCTATGGGCAATTTTTGAAGGGAAAGCTACATTTCCCATCGATCCTCAACAACTTGTTGAGCACAACAAGAAGGTTGCTTAGGCAAAGCGGATCATACTCTATTCCCTAAAGAACCACTTGATCCTTCACATTGTAGGTAAATCGGCGCAAGAGATGTATGAAGCATTGGTCTCTCTGTAATAACCCACCTACTGATGTCACAATTTTTTCTTGCTGCTGTAGCAATTTATGGGCATTTTTGGGTGATGACTTTCGTCAAACACTTAGGCTGTAGGTTACTTTTCTCTGTAAAACTCCTGTTTACCGCTGGTAATTTTTTATGTATATTTCTTGGATTACACTTTCATCAAACAGTTTGTAAACAGACTAACAGACTCATAACCACTGCTAACCACTTCCTCTGCCTGCTGCAAGTCTTTTTCTGATATACAGCCTTTAACAAGCACTTTATGGATGCACTCCAAACCCAATATATATTATAGACCCTCTGTCTACTGTTATATTTTATGATTGGCTGTTTGGTTAGTTTCAGGAGGTTTCTCAAAGTATGGTTGGTGTTTTAATGCCAGATACCAGTTTCATATTTCAAGTAAATACTACAGCAAGATACCCAAAATAAGAACTCAAATAAATCGTTATAACAGTGAGGAATTTCCACAAGAACTGATTTATTAAATATATCTGACCTCCGTTTAGAAGTTGGTACAGAACATGAGAAGTCAAAGAAAGATGCTGCTGTAGGTTACTGCAGGAGACAAAATCGAACTACTCTAGAGCTGTTAATAAATAGAGAGGGACCACTTCAGGCCCACGATCTCTAGCCCAAAGAAACTCGCCCAACACCCTTAACCTGCCCCCCTCTGCTAATATACTTTCCCAGCACACTTAACTCGGTCCCCTCTGCTTGTATATTCGTCCAACATTCTTAACTCAGCTTCCTCTGCTAATATATTCACCCAACACTCTTAACTCAGCGCTCTCTGCTATTATATTCACCCAACACTCTTAACTCGCCCCCCTCTGCTTGTATATTCGCCCAATACACTCGAACTTGGTTGCCTCTGCTAATATATTTGCCCAGCGAGATGGGTACCTGACCTCTATGAAGAAAAACGACCCAGCCTTGAGAATCTCGGCCCTCATACAACAAATGGAGAAAAACGACCCAGCCTTGAGAATCTCGGCCCTCATACAACAAACTAAGTCACAAGATGAGAAATCTCAGCCACAGATAAGAAAACTTCACCGCCAAGATAATAAACTCTGTCACAATGAAGCACAATGATCTGATCTGAGTATGATCTCTTCTCCACAACCAGCTAGGGTGGATAGTTTCACCACCGAACCCAATCTCAATCTCCTTCTCTAGGGTTTTTTCGTTCCAAGAGTCAAATCCAGAAGAGCTCTTTCAAATTCGTTTTTAGAAAATAACTAATGCATAATGAGAGATGACGCCCTCCTCCTTTTATTTCCTCGTTGACCCTTTTACCTTTTTAATAAAGTAAAGTGACTTTATAAACTCAAGTCACTTAAAACACCTTTTTAATTAATTACTCAATGTCACTTTAGAAGTATAACCTTTTCTAACCAAGTGACATTAATTAATCACCTTGACCCCCTTTTCTTTGCTGTCTATAGCCTACAGGAGTCAGCTAGGCTACTACACCATCCATCTGGAGTGATCACTTGGAAAGGGACATCACACTCTTTTTATCAGAAAGTCAATGTCTCCCGCACGATGCTCTTGAGGAACATGCTCACCAATGCCCGCAAGATGCTCTTGAGGAACACGCTCATCGATGCTTGCATGAGTGACAAAGAGATGGTAGTTAACTACTTGATGAAGATCTCTAATCTTAGAGGTTAGCTCTTAGCTATTAGAGAAAAGATTAGGAGTGGGGAGTTAGTGCCCATAGCACTAAACGCGTTCTTAGCACCATGGGAAGCCTTTGTGTAGGGTGTGTTGATGTATGTAGCATCGGATAGGTACTTCCACGTTGGATGTTGATGTATGTAGCATCAGATAGGTACTTCCACGTCGGTTTGTGTCTACCACACGGGAGTCATCCTTAATACTTCTTAGGACTATGAGATTCACTTTAATTATGACTTTAATAAAGTGAATGTCTTATTATAATAAAGTGAGTTTAATTTAATTAAATACTAAGGTTTTTGTCATTAGTAATTAAATTAAATCCCAGCGATTAGATCTAAAGTGAATGTGAGATTTAATCTCAGCCCTTGATCACTTTGGAGATCTAGGGTAAACTCAAGGTTATAAAAGGTAGATTAAGTGAGAGGAGTAGACACACACAGAATGGGTGAGTGAGATATCATTTTGTGGGTGGAGAAGGACTTCCATCCAAGTGTGTGGGGGTGGGGTCAAAGAAAGGAGCAAAGGGGTAGCAAGGGAGATAACAACCAACCAACAAGATCGAAGGACTAATCTTGAGGTTTCTAAGGCTTGGCTATTTGCTCATTTATATTTTCTTCAGGTGGGCCATTATCCCAGGACGAGAGACTAGGGTTTTATTTAATAAAATCAACACAGGTACTGGTTTCCCCTTGGGTTTTTTTCTGAGAAATCTCGTGTGCAATGTGTATGGTTTCATTATTTTTACTTCCGTTGTAATGTTTCGTTAATAACTTAGTTGTGCATTTATTCAATAATTTTTTTTATTTGGAAGTAATCGTTGGGTGTTGGGTTAGGAGAATTTAACTTGGTATTGGAGGCTACGGTTTTGAAGAAGGAAACCATGTTGCACAATTGTGATTTGCAACACAAAAGTTTTTTTTTTTTTTTTGCAGGTTGCGAGTTATAAACTCGGAAAAAAAAAATTAAAAAACGGAGGTATCGTCGTACAATCATTGTACAACTGCTGTGTACAATGTACGACATAATGTATTATTGAGTAGCGGGCCGACTGGTGAAGGTCGTTGTCGCATGAAGATTGCGCGTTGCTGATTGAGGAATTGACTTGCAGAAAGGTAACATTCGCGTGAATCAAGAGACTGCTAAAGAGATCCGGATGTGGAGATAACACGGGTTGTTGATTGACTGTACAGCTGAGGTTGAGCTGTAGAGATCTGCGCTGACAAAAGGTGGAGCAACAAGCGGGGCTGGGTATCGGGTCGAGAGGGCACACACGATAGAGTTGGGAGATTTGGTAGGTGGGCGAGAGGGAGCAGCGATGGCTTAGCCGCTGCAGTAGCCACCAGCCATCAGAGCTGGGGTAGATGCCATAGCAGAGCTGGGGTAGCCGCCATAGCAGCTAGCCCACCAGCAGGTGCTGAAGTCGTAGATCATGGAGTGTCGACTGAGAGGTTGCGTGGCAGAGTGAACTGGGCAGTGGAGGCGTAGTTGGTCGTGGGTTTAGGGAAGCGGCTACCACAATAGCCGCCGTAGCAGTCGCTATAGCAGGACACAAAGGAGGTAGCAGTTGGCAGCAAGAGGTGGCAGGTGTTGGCACACAGGGGCAGACCCAGGGTTCAATGCTTCAACAACGCACCAACAAAACCCTAACTACCGACCCTTTCGAAAACACCTGCGAAGCAGATGAAGTCTCACCCGAGGTAGAGGCAAGGGTGGTTGCAGGACTCAGATGTCTGCAACCTTAGCTGGGACACAGATCTGTGATTGTAACACCTTAGCAGAGCACTTAGCAGTTATATTTCATTACTATTCAACCTTAGTTTATAGCGCAGATAACCCTAACAACAGATCAACGCAGTATTCACATAGATCCAATATATTCAAGCACTAAGCATATCAACACAGATCAGATCGAGCATCTTATTCACATCATTAGGCACTAAGCTATCATATCAGATTCATCTAACATACATCAGTGCGCTAAGCATTAATCATATGGATAATGAAACAACCACAATGCACAAAGCAACCATAACACAAGATATACGTGGTTCACCGCCTGGGGCTACRTCCAYCAACTCTTCTTCTCTTTTATTGCCTTCTGTCAATCTTCTACATGCACAGAGCCATGAGATCTTACTCCGCATAGGACAGGAGATCTGCGCACACTTCGCTAGATCCTCCTTCCCCGAGTTACATCACAAAGCCTTTCCATAGTCTCTTACAATCACTTGCTCTTGGCTCTGCAAGTTCTCGACATAGCATGCACGAAGCATTTACAATTTGTACTTAGCACTTAGCAAGGTACCAAAAACCTCCTTTTTCTTACATCGCCTAGACTTCTATTTATACATTACAAAAAGGGCCTAAACATGGGTAAACCCATGGGCCAACATCCCCATACCCGTTACATAGCCCAAAACCCAAAAAGCCCTAAACAAGGGGTTGAGATCCCGCGATCTTCGCTTCAACTTGCTACAGCCTGACAAAGTCCTAAAATAGGTCAATCATGACCAAGGATTCTTCAAACTTGGTCAAGGGCCAACAACCCCCCAACACTCACCTGTGACTCATCCTGAGTCACTCTGATCTGGGTAGCTCTGCTTCAAAAGTCTCGAGCTGCTTCGAGCTGTTGCTGCGCCAAGGCCTCTTGCTCGGTGAACTCTTGGATAACTGCTTCGTTGACAGGTCCCTCTAAGCACTGTTCAACTGCAGTGATGACTTGTTCCAGTTCTGCTCCCCGACCTTCAATCTTTGCGAACAGTTGGCAAGCCTCGTCTTGAATTGGTTGGAGCCTCTGAGTCACTTCCATGACTTCGCTCTGAATGGTGTGGACCTGGTGTTGAGCAGTGCGCTGTTCTTGGGATCGCTTCATCCTCTCAACTGCTGACAAGGGGTTCAACTGTGCCTGTACTGTTGTTGTTTGCTGCTTTGCCTCCTGGAGCTGTGACTCCAGTGCTTCTTGGGATCGTTTCATCCTCTCAACTGTTGACAGGGGCTTCAACTGCGCCTGTACTGTTGCTGCTTGCTGCTTTTCCCCATGGAGCTGTGACTCCAGTGCCTTTAGTTCAGGTCCTTTAGTAAGTCGCTCGTAGGTTTGTGCACTTCTATTGCTAAGTTGTTTACATTCCAGAGCGAATGATATGATCCTCTCAATTGCGCTTCGGGCAGTGGCTTCTCTTTGGTCTCGCATGTCCTGCGGGGTACTTGGCATTGTTCGTAGCTCTAGATCTACGATTCTCTGTTGAAGCTGCTGGATAGCTTCTGCAAGCTGCGCTACTTGATGCTCTACTGGTTCTTCCGCCTTTTGCTCTAAGCCTGTCACAGAGCGAAGTGCTCTGCTGACTGCTTCTTTGACTCTGAGCTGCTCTGCAAGCAACTGCTCTTTCTCTTGCTTGACCTGCACTCTCTCCTCTTCGAACTTGGTGTGGAGGTCATCTTTCTCTTGTTGTGCAACTCGGCGTTGCTCTACCATTTCCTCTTGTGCTTGCTTTAGGGCCATTGTAGCCTGTTCTTTCTCGTCTTGTGCTTGACGAAGGCGAGCTTCGGTCGTGTCAGCTATTCTGCGGAGTTGGGCAGGCTCATCTCCCAACTCTGGTTCTTCTGATGGCAGGGGCACAGTGGATACTGCGCGGTTGGATTGAAGGGCCTGTTGTACCCCTCTGAGTTCTGCGTCAATCCTATCATACATGGCTGCTTGTTTGGCTTCCGTGATCTGCAAGAAGTCCTGCGAGGTGTTTGATACGGCTGCGATGATGAAGTCGAAGTCATCGAGTGTGAGTATAGTTTGCAGCTTAGTCTTGGTGGCTTTGGACTTCTTTCGGGAAGTAGGTTTTGTGGGGGAAACCTTTCTTTTCTTGGAGGGATCGGTCTCATCAACATGATCCCTAGGTGGTGTTACTTTGCCTTGCTTTTGCTAATCTTCTTTGTTGTTAGTCTCTTCTCTATCTACTTCGTCATCACCTCCTCGTCCAGGTGATCCTGAAGCGGTTTCATCTGATGCACTGCTTAGGTTTTGTACCTCTTCGGTCTTCTTCCTTCTGTTGGTTCCAGGTGTGTCGTGTTCTTCGTGAGTGGCCTCCGAGCTGCCAATTAGTTCGGGATCAAACATTTCTACAGGGTCAGCAAGGATAAGGAGCTCTGCAGACCAGTCCTTAGTGATCTCTTTGAGGTCCTCCTCTGTGAGCTTATAGTATGACTGAAGCTCTTCTTTATGCTCGTCTGCGCGCGCAGTGATATAAATAAAGTGTCGATTTGCGTGAAACTTCATGAGAGGTTTGAACCGGTGCAGGGTGTTCAACGTCATGCAAGGGACAACCCCAATAGCTCTCTTTAGCTGGAGATAGTATGTGTGGAATACTGCGTTCGACTGCCATTGTTTTCCCATATCGCTCGAGTACCAGAGCGTGGTGAACTTCGCAGCGAGTGGCTCGAACGACTCAATGTCCGAGAAGGTCGCACCTTCCGGCATCTCCCAAGTAGTAAACGCTATGAGGATCAACAACCAACTAAAATGGAACTCATAGCACTGATCCTGAGCTTCGCGGCAATCCAATTCTAGCTGGTTGACTAGGTACTTCGCCCAGTTCATTTGGAGTCCTACACATTTTCCGACGAGGTCAAAAACGAACCCTGTGACTTGCGTAGGTTTGTTCTTTCTCACCAACTTTCCTGCGATCAGTTGGCAGGGCAGGTGCACTGCGCCATTCTGGATGGAAGCTACCTTGTAGCCTCGGGTCCCCTTTTCTACATCGCCATATGTGTCTTTAATCCTCTGTGCCAATGCGCGATCAGTAGCCTTGCCTGGGTAGAAGTCCTATGGGTCGGGTCCCTGCATGCTCAATCCGGTGATCCTATGGATCAGCGTCGGATCGACTGTGATGCGTTTGTCTAGCCATAGATAGCCGCCATGGTAACATGATACCAGGAGCGTAACACACGCGTTAACCTTCTGGTGCCTTCCAAAATGTGGAATCTTCATCACATTCAGGATGGTGGACTGTGCGAGGTTCATAGTCCATGGTTGGGGGATTATTTTCGAGTTCTTCCCCTTTGTCCTAGTCAAGTATCTGTGAGGAGCGAGCATACTGTGGTTCTTGCGATCCCCTAGGTTGAAGTCGCTGAATTTTAACGTTGCGATCTTATTCTGCTGTGTTCTAACTACACGTATCCCCTTCGGGAGGTATGCAGTAACCGGGGTGTAATCAAAGTCCCTTAGGACACTGTCACGACTCACTGCGCCAGCCAAAGGCGGGATGTAGTCGGGCAGGATAGTCGGGATTAACTTTGCGTTTGCCAAGTCATCTCGATGCTTGGTTTTTTTCTCGGTTGCAGGTTGGGATGGTCCGGATCCGCGAGCAGTCGACGAAGAGGCTTGCACTCCTCTCATCGAGGAAGCTTGAATACCTGCGGACATTACTTTTTCGACCATTAGATCGATGAGAACTTCTTCAACCGACTTCTCTATGGTGTTGAGTTCGTCCGACATGCACGCTCAGATCAGATAACTCAGGTGGATGAATGAGTGCTCAAAGCAATAGAACAAGTGTCGATCTTAATAGACACAGCGCAATAGCAATGAGTTGGCTTGGATACAATTCGCAAAAGTGTTTTTCGTGCAACAGTCAACGCAATAAGTAGACAACGATGTATCGGATCTCTCCAACGGACGAGAGGCCTTCATCAATGCGGTTCTGTCCGTTGCAGCGCGGTCCCAACAGTTTGATGGCGAGCTTTCTGGCCATAACTGCTGTTCTAACCGTTCGGGGGTGTCGGTCTAACGGTCATAATACCTTCAACGGCTATATTGCTTCGCCATGTTGCGCTGTTCTGATATCCCGCCGAAGTTTCAGTTTTTGCAAACCTTCCTTCTACGAAGTTCCCTCTGGAATATTCTGCAACTTTTCTATCTTTACTCTCTTCTTACTGAGCTTTCTAGCCTTCTTCCCTGTAATCTTCTTCTCGGTATTCCTCTTTCCATTCTGATTCCTATCTTCTTTTGGCATAGTAATTTCACGTTGTTGAGATTCTTTCATAGGGCTAGAGAGTAATACTTCTTCTCTGTCTGGGGTAGGTGCTCCACTCTTCCGCGAGTCTTCTTGTGTTCTTTCAACTTCGACATCCAAGTTTCTGGTTCTGAACAACTTTGATTTGTTCTCCTGTTCTTCAATCAAGTGCGCTATCCTCCTAGTCATGAAATCTTTTAATTCTTGCTTCTTCTGTTCTAAGACTTCCTCTTCTTTTCTTCTAGCCTGATCCTTCTCAATCCAAGTTTTTCTTAGTAATATAGCAAATGGGGCGCTATTCTCAGTAAATTTAACAACCTCAAAATCTTCCTCTGTCGAAGTTCCATGAGCACTCATAGATATCTGGGTGAGTCTTCCACATAGGGTTATCAATTTTCCTCTAAATAATCCTAATCCTCCCAATGAAGGAATCATAGTAGGCTTTCCTAAAATTTTCTAAGTTCTTTCTGTCATGATATTCACCTGTGTTTCTTCATCCCGAACATAGTCAATGTCAAAGTCTCCTAGTCTTGTTTCTATGCACTCTTTTTCTTTGAAGATCTCTGATAAGTTGATATTTCTGTGATTATTCAGGTTTTTTTTTCATTTGTAGCAATACATTCTCTGATTCTTTCTGGGGTTCTGTCATGGTCTCAGTTTCTTGACCTTCCTCAGGGTTTTCTTGTCTCATATTCATTCTTTCAACCTTAGCAATCATTCTAGGGCAATCCAAAGCTTCATGATCCATAGCTTTACAACAAAGACAACTAGGTATTCTACCAGGGCATTCCTTAGCAAGATGTCCCGGTCTTGTGCAATTATAACAAAGAGTTAATCTTCTTTTTCTTTGAAATGATCCCCAGCCTTTCCTGTACTGCGCACTAGGATCATAGTAGCTAACCTGCAAAAAATTCTTTCTAGGGTCCTGCATCCATTTGTTAGTCCAAACATTCTTTCTATGCATAGGAATAACATATCTTTCACTATTCTTATCAGATCTACTCATATCAAATCTTCTTTCTTCTAGCTGTGTCCTAGTTTTCAAGCTAAGACAAAATTTATCAAACATACCCAGATCCATACTTTTGAAACAAAAATTTCCACTTATCTTACCTTTTCAATCAAATTTTTTCACTGTTTTTACCTTTATTAGAGCACAAAGCTTTAAGATCTTACCTCTTTTCTTCAGATTTGACTTCTCTTCTTAGCACAGAGCTTCACAAGTCAAGTAGAATACTGTGCACTAGGGCAACAGATCTACGCACAAAGCTTTCTCTTTTCTGTAGTTCCCAGCGATCACAGTTTCAGGGTCCCGACAATGGAACCATTTGTTGGCACACAGGGGCAGGCCCAGGGTTCAATGCTTCAACAACACACCAACAAAACCCTAACTACTGGCCCTTTCGGCAACACCTGCAAAGCAGATGAACTCTCACCCGAGGTAGAGGCAGGGGTGGTTGCAGGACTCAGATGTCTGCAACCTTAGCTGAGACACAGATCTGCGATTGTAACACCTTAGTAGAGCACTTAGCAGGTATAGTTCATTACTATTCAGCCTTAGTTTACAACGCAGATAACCCTAACAACAGATCGACACAGTATTCACACAGATCCAATATATTCAAGCACTAAGCATATCAACACAGATCAGATCTAGCATCTTATTCACATCATTAGGCACTAAGCTATCATATTAGATTCATCTAACATATATCAGTGCACTAAGCATTAATCATATGGATAATGAAACAACCATAATGCTCAAAGCAACCATAACACAGGATATACGTGGTTCACCCCCAGCCTGGGGCTATGTCCACCAACTCTTCTTCTCTTTTATTGCGTTATGTCAATCTTCTACATGCACAGAGCCATGAGATCTTACTTCGCATAGGACAAGAGATCTGCGCACACTTCGCTAGATCCTCCTTCCTCGAGTTACAGCACAAAGCCTTTCCACAGTTTCTTACAATCACTAGCAGTTAGCTCTGCAAGTTCTCGACATAGCATGCACGAAGCATTTACAATTTGTACTTAGCACTTAGCAAGGTACCAAAAACCTCCTTTTTCTTACATCGGCTAGACTTCTATTTATACATTACAAAAAGGGCCTAAACATGGGTAAACCCATGGGTTGACATCCCCATACCCGTTAGCCCCAAACCCAAAAAACCCTAAACAAGGGGCCAAGATCCCACGATCTGCGCTTCGACTTGAGCTCTGCCTTCGACAGCCTGTCGAAGTCCCAAAATAGGTCAATCATGACCAAAGATTCTCAAAACTTGGTCAAGGGCCAACAACAGGGCTGCTCAGGGAGGTGGAGGTGTGCAGTTGACGATTGAAGGGTAGGAGTTGTCAGCCAGAGCAACCATCCGCCAGGTAAGGAAGCCGCAGGTGCTGGAGCAGGCCGTGCGTGGAGTATTCAACCGCTGGGTGAAGAAAGGGGTCGACCAACAACTGCCAAGCAGGGATGTAGCTGTCGGAGCAGGTTGCTAGCACAACCACAGTCGGCCAGCAGGGCTATGACAGTTGGGAA
Organism: Picea mariana; assembly: GCA_032191745.1. Taxonomy (NCBI): domain Eukaryota; kingdom Viridiplantae; phylum Streptophyta; class Pinopsida; order Pinales; family Pinaceae; genus Picea; species Picea mariana. The sequence continues at coordinate 203,661 of JASDQU010735349.1, forward strand.
TAGCTCAACAGAGCTGCTAGTAGGGTCGGGCAGCGTAAAATGAGCTCGGACAACCCAAAGAAGTACCTGGGCAATAGCAGAAGGCTATGAGCAGCTTCAGGTAGGGGTCCGGGTAGCAGGTAGTAGGTCCGGGGAACAGGCAGTCGGTCCCAGGCAAGGGATTCAGGCAACTATTATGGAGATCTCGGATAGGTGAAGAAGGTCCTTCATCTAGAGATCTATGCCAGAAGCGGTACATAGGAGCAAAGATGGACTTTTTCTCATGTGCTTGAGTCATCAACTTTGGAGCAAAGAAGGACTTTTGCTCAAGTGGTTGAGCCATGAAGGACTGTGACTCAAGGGGATCTCGTATGGGTGAAGAACGACTTTCATCTAGAGATCAGGGGATGGCAGATCTATGGTTGCCAAAACTTAGGACAAGTGTTCTTTTAGTCTCAACGATTGAGAAGAAGGGATTTGACGTAGCGTTCTAGGATGGATAGGTGTTGATCAAGCTCAGAGGTTCTAGCTTAGTCACAACAGTGGTTCTTGGAGAAAGGGAGAGCAACTTGTATAGGTTGAAGGGCCAACCGATGTGAGCAATGGCAAGCAATAGAGTGGCAGAGAACAAGGAGCAGGTAGCTCTGAAGGTTGAGAAGCTCAGAGGGAGTCGGCCTTCAGGTTCAGGTGGGAAGAAGCAACCTTCCAAGTCTGTCAAGGAGTCATGGTACGAGATGGCCATGCAGGATGCTCAGGAGCAGGAGGCTTCTAGAAGCATGTTCAAAGTGAAGTCTTCGATAAAGCTTCCAAACGAGATGGTAGGGATAGCTTTCTGTTCAGAGGGAGCAATCGATCAGGTAGATTGGAGAGAAACCATGGTAGTGGTTATGGTAGCGAAGACAGAGCCACCTCTAGCTGGTGGAAGTACCTTCCTCGCTAAGAGGGAGTGTTGATGTATGTAGCATCAAATAGGTACTTCCATGTCAATTTGTGTCTAACATGTGGGAGTTGTCCTTAATACCTCTCAAGACTTAGGAGATTCACTTTAATTATGACTTTAATAAAGAGAATGTCTTATTATAATAAAGGGAGTTTAATTTAATTAAATGGTAAGGTTTTTGGCATTAGTAATTAAATTAAATCCCAACCATTAGATCTAAAGTGAAGTTGAGATTTAATCTCAACCCTTGATCACTTTGGAGATCTAGGGTTCTGGATTTAGGGGAAACTCGAGGTGATAAAAGGTAGCCCAAGTGAGGTGATAAAAGGTATCCCAAGTGATAGAATGAGTGAGTGAGATCTCATTGAGTGGGTGGAGAAGGATTTCTAACCAAGTGTGTAGGGGTAGGGGTCGAGGAAAGGAGCAAAAGGGCAACAAGGAGATAATAACCAACCAACAAGATCAAAGGACTGATCTTGAGGTTTGTAAGGCTTGGCTATTATCCCAGGACGGGAGCCTAGGATTTTATTTAATAAAATCAACACAGGAACTGGTTTTCCCTTGGGGTTTTTTTCGAGAAATCTCGTGTGTAATGGGTATGGTTTCATTATTTTTGCTTTCGTTGTAATGTTTCGTCAATAACTCAGCTGTGCATTTATTCAATAATTAATTTTATTTGGAAGTAATTGTCGGGTGTTGGGTTAAGAGAATTTAACAAGATGTTTGTGCTCGTGAGAAGGTGCCCACTTTTGAGAAGCTTTGGGATGATTTAATCCAAGAGTAGACAAGACGAGAGATAGATGTAGCTAGAGTGGAGGAGATACAAAATGTAGCCCTTGTTGGGAAGGTGAGGAGAAGAGGTAAGAATGGAGGACTTGGGAGGGGTCAAAAGGGAAATAAGGAATAAATAGGATCGACTTGAGTCATGTGAAATGTTTCAAGTGCCATAAGATGGGCCGCTATGCATCTCAATGTCCCAAGAAGAAGAAATCCAAGTAGCAACAAAAGCAGTGTGCAGGGAGTGTACAAGCTTCAGTCGTAGTGGATGAGTTAGCATTTAAGCTCGAGACAACTTTCTCCATGGTTTCGTGCCTTTCCACCCAAACTATTTTTGGTGCAAGGTGGTATGTAGATAGTGGAGAATTTAGACACATGACCTTCAACAACAAGGCTTTTTGAAAGCTTCATGATCGAGAGGATGTCATACAGGTGCAATTGGGTGATGATGCCACATATCTAGTTACTGGGATGGGTTATGTCTCTTTCCTCATGCCTTTAGGTGATGTCCTTGATTTGCATGAGTGCTAGGTTTAACTAAGAATATCCTTTGGGTTTCTTGCATGATAGATCTAAAGTGTGTGGCTAAGTTTGATGATTAGCAAGTCATCATTAGAGATTGCAACCACAAACTTGGTCGAGTTTTGGCCAAAGGAATGTGAGAAGGTAGCCTTTACAGGTTGCTAGCAAATCTGATTAAGCATGATGCTTGGGTATAATATAGTGACATGTTGTGGCACAAGTAGTTTGGTCTCTGCACTGTGGAGCACTTCCTTTTTTGAAGGATATGGTGCAAGGATTGCCAATCTTCAAGATTGAGAATACTGGAGTGTGCAAGGGTTGTGCACTCAACGAGCATGCGAAAACTACTTTCCTAGGCAATGAACATAGATCAAGAGAGAATCTTGATCTGATCCATTCAAATACATGTGGATCAATGTTTTCATTGGTAGGTGGGTTTGTACTATGTCTCTTTTATTGATGATTCCTCAAGAAGACCTGGATTTACTTTATGAAGATCAAATATGATGTGTTCTCTAAGTTTCAGGAGTTCGAGGCCTTAGTTGAGAATCAGATAGGCAAGAAGATCAAAACGTCCAGATTTGACAATGGAGGAGAGTACACCTCCAAGGACTTTGATGCCTGTTGTAGGGAAGCATGGATCAAGAGGGAGTTAATAGTACCATACAACTCGTAGCAAAATGAGGTTGCAAAGAGGAAGAACTAATCTATCATTGAGACATCCAATTCAATGACCCATGACATGGATTTGCTAATGTGTCTTTTGGCAAAGGCATGCGACACATCAATGTACATTTTGAATAGATATCCTTATAAGATATTGAAGAAGACACTAGGAGGAGCCTTTATTGGTGACAAGCCTCAGGTCTAAGCGATCACACTTTTGTGTATTTGGCTGTTCTATTTATATTCATGTGCCTGAAACTTCAATTGTAGGTGGTTTGAACTTTGTACTATGTCTATTTTATTGATGATTCCTCAATAAGACTTGGATTTACTTTATGAAGATCAAGTATGATGTGTTCTCTAAGTTTCAGGAGTTCGAGGCCTTAGTTGAGAATCAGATAGGCAAGAAGATCAAGACGCTAAGATCTAACAATGGAGGAGAGTACACCTCCAAGGACTTTGATTCCTTTTGCAGGGAAGCATGGATCAAGAGGGAGTTGATAGTACCATACAACTCGTAGCAAAACAGGGTTGCAAAGAGGAAGAACCGATCTATCATTGAGACATCCAAGGCAATGACCCATGACATTGATTTGCTAATGTGTCTTTTGGCAAAGGCATGTGACACATCAATGTACATTCTGAGTAGATGTCCTTATAGGATATTGAAGGAGAAGACACTAGGAGGAGCCTTTATTGGTGACAAGCCTCAGGTATAAGCGATTACACTTTTGTGTATTTGGTTGTTCTATTTATATTCACGTGCCTGACAAAAATAGGACTAAATTTGAACCCTTGAGCATCAAGGCTATATTTGTTGGTTAYGCCTCCAAGGCTTATCGGATCTATATTCCAGCATAATGAAAGATAGTGGTAAGCAGAGATGTTAAATTTTGACGAGGATGCATAGTCCTCTAAGTCTTAGGAGCCTCTTACAAAGGTTGAGAAGGGAGAGCAACTTGCTGTCCCAAAGGTTGATCTGCTGATTGAAACAAAATCAGATTCAGATCAACGAGGTTCTGGCGAGGAACAAAGGCCTCTTTAACATTTAGTTCAACTAGGAAGTGGAGGTAGCTTACCCAAACTTTGTAGGAGGCACAAGATCAAGTAGGAGCACCAAAGTCTTCTTTTTGGGCGAGTCATTCCCCTAAGAAATTTCCTACTCATGTTGCATTGATGTCTTCTCTCATTGATATAAATCCTTTTAAACTTTGAGGCAAATGTAGAACAGGTGTGGTGGGATGCCATGATTGAGGAGTATAACTCCAATCTGAAATAGCAGTGGGGAAATCTATGATAGATTCCAATTGGTTGTACAAGATCAAGCATGTCACTGATGGGAGCATAGAGTGGTACAACGCCAAATTTGTGGTGGGAGGATTCTCCGAGAGAAAGGGAGTTGACTATGAGGAAACTTTTGTTGCAGTTGCAAGGTGTACTTCTATTAGAGCCATCATGTCTGTTGCATAAGTTTTTGGTTGGCCTTTATGCCAGATGGGTGTAAATACTTTTTTTTTGAATGGTCCGATTGAGGAGGAAGTGTACATTATTCAACCGAGGGGTTTTGTGGTGCAAGGGTGAGAAACCTGTGTGTGCAGATTGAAGAAGGCCCTTTATGGGTTGAATTAGGTACTGTGTGCATGGTACTCTAGGATCGATGAATATTTACTGAACTTAGGCTTCACCAAGATTGCTGCAGATCCAAATCTTTACTTTTTATATGTTAAACCTGATCTGCCTGTCTTGGTTCTGTATGTAGATGACTCAATTCTTACAGGGAGTTATGAGAAGCTTATTGGATGGTGTAAGGAGAAGTTGGCCAATAAATTTGATATGAAGGACATTGGCCTTATTCATTGCTTTCTAGGTCTAGAGGTGTGGTAGGATACAAGTGAAGTCTTCTTTGGGCAAGGGAAGTACACAGTGGAGATTCTGAAGAGATTTCAGATGCTTAATTGCAAAACCTTTGGCCACTCCTATGGTGCCAAATCTGAAATTATCGGCTGATTTAGATTCTGACTTGGTAGATCCTTGTGTAGAGTCTTTTGATTGGTTCCCTAATGCATCTTTTGAATACATCTGATATATGTTTTGCAACGAATACTTTGAGCCAGTGCATGGTTGAACCTTGATAGATTCATTGAATTGTTGCCATGTGCGTGCTCAGATACTTGAAGGGCACAATTCACTATGGAATGAAGTATGAGGGAGATGGTGAGTTGTTGTTGCATGGTTTTGTTGATTCTGATTGGGATGGATATGCAAGTGCTAGGAAGAGCACTTCTGGTTATTGTGAAAGTTTCTTCACTTTTTTTTTTTCTATCTTGGGCTTGATTCTGCTTCAATTTTTGTTTGTGTCAGTATCTTGTGGTATTTGTGTCCTTTTCGCATATTAGGGTCTACAAGTGGTATCCTAGCCAAGTTTTCAATCCCCAAGTCAAAAAAATGTTCACGTATTACAGAGGGTATATCTTCACACTTGAGTATCTGATTGAAGTGCTTCCAGTCCTTGCTTAAGAGAAAATTCATGGAGCTTTCTGAAAAGGTAGGTGGTAGAAACCTTTGCTCTGCTACCTACTTGCAGTGTGTTAGTGCTACTTCAAAATTACTTATGTAACTAAAAATAGTAGCACAAATATGTTAGAACTAAAGCTCAAAATAAGATAAGTAACTAGCCAAGAGCATGAAAATATTGGGGGCACCTGCACATCCAAGTGGATTGTACCTGCAAATCTGAATGTATGGAGTCTGGACAAAGACTTCTCTAAAAGATCTTTATGAGAAGAGAAAAGTAGTAGATTTCCTTCATGGATTCATAATTAGAATTTAGAATACCTACAAAGAAATGGGGGAAATCCCTACATATACCAAAAGAGGGAGTGAAACCCTAACTTGAGGCCCAAGATGCCAGTAAGGGGTAATTAGGCCTTTATTTATTTTCATTAATTCCATTCACTCTAATTATCTAATTTAAGGGCTTATTTCACCTAGTGCACTTGTACAAATATTATAATGAAATATCTGAAGCATCTAGGACCATGACTTTATAAACAAAATTACTTATTTACATATAATTTTTTCTGACAATACAGAATTTCTTAAGAAATATTTTTTGGTTTTAACACTACCAAAGAAGCCCTTTTGATGCTTCCTTTCTATTTTGAGCCTTTTTGATGCTTCCTTTCTATTTTTGAAGGCAGGAAAAAGTGGAGATCACCATTGCATACACCTACTTGGAAGTACAATTTACTGTTTCCACTGTCAACTTGAAATCGACATCCCAACCACGTGTGTGCAAGGGTTACACTTCGTTGGCCATGTTGAAGGTGCAAGGATGACACTTCTTTGGCCATGTTGAAGAGGCAATGTTTTCAGCTTCATTTCAATACATATTATCCAGAGTGAAGCTTTTTGGTACACTCATTAAACCTACAGTCCTATATGGGCTTAGCCCTTTTGCCTTGAGACTTATTTCAGGCTTATTACATATCTTCACAGAATAAAATGAATGACAGCCCCTTCTTCAGGGTGGGACATATACTCTTTCATTAGGGTCTTTGGGGCAGACAGGTTGATGACCCAGCTGGTTTTTTCTGGGTCCATTCATTCTCCTTCTTGCAGACAATTGACATATCTATTGACCACTTTCTTCCCTAAAGGATTTCTCTTGATGTCCTTCCCCATCATCTTCATCCTAAGATGGGAGATCCATTCTATGATCAGAAAAGACATTTGCAGAAGCTTCACCAGGGTCTTTTGGATTGAGCTGCCTAAGTTCCTTACCCCCAAGTTACCTTTCTATTTCGAGCATTTTCTTTAGATCTTTCATGCTTCATAATTCAGCCAGACAATCTTGAACGTCATTGGTCACACGGGCTTCGTATTCCCCCTTTGTTGGCTTTGAGTTTGTTTGCATCTGCTCAGAATGGAGGTTCACTACTGTCGTCCTAGGGAGGAACCAATCTGTAAAACTTTGCTCATTGGATGAAGTGGAAACTGGAGAAACACATCTTCATATGCCAGGTCTGTTATGACTCATATGAGATGACGGGGATATATCACTACTTCAGATAATTGAGTGGAACCTTATCAATTTTCTCGGGATGCAAGCGATGCTTGGCCTTGTACATCAGAGAGGCTGTTACCCTTAGGGGCTGCCTGCTTCAGAGTCCTGCAACAGTTACACGGATTACCTCCTTTGGTCAGACTTATCGTAAGCATTGGCAGCATTAAATGCTCTGCAACTACTTCCCAGTGACAGCTTCACATCAATCTCACTCTGTTCCTTGACCCATACTACCTGTGGATCAATTTATTCTGTGGCTAGGACTTGGAGGGCTGAATATTTTCATCATCAGCATCACAACAGAATACGAGCCCAAAGATATATGACTGGTTTCTTTTCAATTACCAGGGATTCCCTTGCCTTGGATGCTAGGTGTGCTTTCACTTTGTATTGGACCTCCTAAACCACCAACAGGAGGATCTTGAGGCTGTCAATGATTACCTTGCAGGCCCCAGTAGCTCAGGCCAGTCACCTGAGGATGTCATTGAACAGGCTTTTGGTGTAAACATTACCATTATGGGCTCAGATGACGAGAGTGATTAGCAATCTTATATTACAGCTGATTGTTACAATAACTTACTATGACTATACTCTTGTAGATTATTTTACGACGTGGCTAGGACTTGGAGGGCCCAAAATATTCATCTTGTAGATTATTTTACGACGTGGCTAGGACTTGGAGGGCCCAAAATATTCATCATCAGCATCACCATATGAGCCCAAAGATATATTACTGGTTTATTTTCAACTACCACGGATTCCTTGGTCCTGGATGCTAGGTGTGCTTTCACTTTGTCTTCTACTTTCTAAACCACCAAAAGGAGGATCTTAAGGTTGCCAATGATTATCTCACAGGGCCGCATTAGCTCAGGCCACTCACCTGAGGATGTCATCTGACAGGGTTTTGGTGTTCACATCACCATTACAGGCTCAGATGATGGGAGTGATTGGCCCCTTTCTATTGCAACTGATTGTTACTATAACATACCTTGAGTCCCTGACTATACTCTTATAGCTTATTTTATGCTGTGGCTATGACTTGGAGGGCCCAAAATATTCATCATCAGCATCACCACAGAGTACAAGCCCAAAGATATATTATTGGTTTCTTTTCAATTACCAGGGATTCGTTGGCTTTGGATGCTGGGTGTGCTTTCACTTTGTCTTCGACCTCCTAAACCAACAACAGGAGGGCCTTGAGGCTGCCAATGATTACCTTGCAGGGCCCCATTAGCTCAGGCCACTCACCTGGGGATGTCATCCAACAGGGTTTTGGTGTGGACATTACCATTACGGGGTCAGATGATCAGAGTGATTAGCTCCCTTCTATTACAGCTGATTGTTACAATAACTTACCATGACTATACTCATATAGCTTATTTACAGCTGGTTTTAATGATTTAGTGTTAGTATTTCTTTCAATGTTGGGATATGCCTCATCCACTCCCCTTTGACTATAAATGTCATCTGTACTTTTGAAGCCCATGACCTATATTGATCGTTTGTGGACATCAATAAAATTTCGATTTCAATTTCTATTACTACAGCACGAGAGCAGCTTAATTTGCCCTTTAGCTTTACCTGCCCAGTATATTTTAATGCACTCATTTAAAGTTCTTTGGTTAGGCATACATGGACTGAGAAAGTGGATCATAATGGTTGATGGATCATTTCCTGGAGCAGTTGTTCTCGTGTTGCTTTCCTCATATTAGCTGTCTTACCAATTTCTAGACAGGAGCCCGTTAGTGCTTCTTTGTGAGGCAAAGAGGGAGAGTTAAGCCGTTTTCTGTACTGTACATATTGATTCAAGTAGTTGTGTAAAAGGTATTAATGATGGGGTTGTTTACATAGTTGAAAATATCAATTGCTACCCATATCTCATTCATTCATTCATTCTTTCTTGTAGAAAGTACTCAGACTTAGAATGAGTCTCTCTCTCTCTATAATATATATATATATATATATATATATATATATATATATATATATATATATATATATNATAATATATATATATATATATATATATATATATATATATATATATATCAATAAGGTGGAACTATAACTTCAGGCAAAATTTCTACTAGATTTGGGGAAGAATTTCCACTTATTAACTTTATATATATATATATATATATATATATATATATATATACACAATAAGGTGGAACTATAACTTCAGGCAAAATTTCTACTAGATTTGGGGAAGAAGTTAATAAGAGTGGAAATTCTTCCCCAAATCTAGTAGAAATTTTGCCTGAAGTTATAGTTCCACCTTATTGTATAAATATATATATATATAAAGTTAATAAGTGGAAATTATTCCCCAAATCTAGTAGAAATTTTCCCTGAAGTTATAGTTCCACCTTATTGTATATATATATATTATATATATAAGTTAATAAGTGGAAATTCTTCCCCAAATCTAGTAGAAATTTTGCCCACCTTATTGATGGCAATTCTGTGCATGGAACTTTGCATGGAGAGGTTTTGGCCCATTTTAAGATGACCCAGATCACTGGAATTTCGAAAAAATGAGTGGAACAGGGTGGAACTTTGCCTGGCTGGGAAAAAATGGACTCACCAGAAAGATTGAATTTGTCCACTGATTAACTCTGTGTGTGTGTGTGTATACACACACATAGAGGGAGAGAGACTGTGTGTGTGTGTGTATACACACACATAGAGGGAGAGAGACTCCGTGTGTATTTATCTAAAATAATATTATCTGGCATTTGCAATTCTTTTCATCTAGTCTACCAAAATGTCTTTTAAAATGTTGAAATCTGTATTTTTTGGTAAATATCATCTTTCTGGAGATAGTTAATTGTTCACATGCTGGAATTTTTTGTGTTTTTGCTTTTGTTACTTAAATGGATTGTATCCCTCAATGAACTCATAAATTTTGTTTTATAGGTATGCAAGAAATTTCAAAGAGGAAGAGAAGCTATCCCACAGGTACTAGAGTTTGGACGCCAAGTTGGACATGTTCAAACCTTGATTGAATTGGAGAATGGTGGCTGGTTGTCTGTATTGAACATTGCACTTTTTTGGAAAGTCAATAAGAAGCAATTCATCTATGATATAAAATAAATGTTAAATATTCTTTTTGCGACGAGTCCATAACTTATTTGATCATTTGCTATATAAGAGAAGATTTCCCATTAATTGTTAAATGAGGTAAGCTTACAAGTATGTGGCTAAGTATCCAGGATTCTCTGTGATGGTTTTTTGATTTTTTTGCTTCCTCATAGTGAAAGGCCAAATTTTCACCATATTTCTGGGAGTTTCAAGGAAAAAGTTACATTTTGGGGTTGACTCTGGCAAGACAGAAACTATTTTTTGTGTGGTGACAAGGATTTAGTTAATTTTATTGGACAGTTAAGCAAGGATTTGGCTGATTGTTTTATTTGATCATTTGTTATGTGAGTTAACGTTTCCTAAGAATTGTTAAATGACGTAAGCTTCCTAGTGTGTGGCCAAGTATTCAGGATTCTCTGTGATGGTTATCAGCTTTTTTGGCCTTCTCATAGAGGCCAAATTTCCACCACATTTTTGGGAGAGGGAAAAAATCTTTTTTTGGGTTGATACGGGCAAGATGGGAAGCATCTTTCAGTGTGGTGTTAAGAATTTAGTTAATTTTATTCGATAGGTATGCAAGGTTTTGGCTGCTTGTATTTTTATTTGCACGTATTTTTGGGGGTTTTAAAAGAAAAAAATCACGTTTTTGGGTAGATTCTGGCAAAGACAGGAGGCATCTTCCGTGTGGTGTTAAGAATTTAGTTAATTTTATTTGATAGTTATGCAAGGATTTGGCTGCTTGTTTTTCTATTTGTACGTTTTCCTCGTGTTGATTAAATAAAACGACACCAGGACATGCAATCGTTTTTATGGGGATTTTTATGTGGAAACATTTATTGTTATGAAATACATTATTTTTACGTTTAACACAAACATCCAGACAAATGATTGGTAGTTTAAATGGACAACCAAGATTTGGCCATTAATTCAGCTGAAAGGATTTAATTGTGCATTTAGCACCTTGCAACCGTAACATCACATTTTCAAACGGTGTTGTTTAGTTGTTCTACGAAATGGCTTTTTTTTCGCCGGAATCCAGCGATATAAATTTACACAAATTACTATTTTTTGTTCAAAATCCATTTTTGAATGCAGAAATGGATTCAGCATGCTGAAAAACCCCTGGGGCACTTGGATTATACAGAAATAATCACTCAAATCTACGAATCTAACAATTTCTCTCCGGATTTCGGGCAAATGTCCCCGGAAAAAATTGTCATTTTGTATAACGTTTAGCCTACAGCTTTTCAAACACGTCTCACTTTGCGATTAGTTCTTGTCCAAACCTCATCATGTTTTCTCCCAGGAAAAATATTATTCAAGAAAAAATAAATATGGTATTTAATTTTTTTAGTGGTATGTTAAAAATATCTAGTCATTGACACAATAATGTCTGCTGGGTGCATATTGAGTTGGAATTCAGTGCATCTTTGTATAATATGTCATCTGCTGGTTGCATATTGAGTTGGGATTCAGTGCATCATTGTATCATAATTTTTTTTGGTGGTATGCAAAAAGTATCTAATCATTGACACAATAATGTCGGCCGGTTGCATATTGAGTTGGAATTCGGTGCATCTTTGTATCATATATAATCTGCTAGTTTCATATTGAGTTGGGATTCAGTGCATCTTTGGATCGTATGTAATAAGATAATCCTTGTATTTTTTCGTAAGTTGCATTTTAGTTGTTTACAGATTTTTTTAATATCTCATTAGGTTGATCTTCATGCCTTGCAAGCTTCCAATGATCACGCTACGCAAATTCAGGTCCTATGATATGAAAAACTCTATGGAAGCCCACTAAGTAACACCATGTTAGCCTGGTAACTTTATAAATGCAATAAGGATAGGTGGGGCCAAACATACAGACGTATAGGTTAAGAGATGGACCCAATCCTATATCTGCTTAATAGTGATGAGTTGCTTTGAGTACTTTGATGTTTATAAAATTGTCATGGAAAAAAGAGAGGAGCAAATGAAAAACCCTCAATTCATGCCGTGGTTGATAAATTATCCTGAAACTATGCAAGAGCATAACATCAACCTTTACCAATTTACCTTGCAAATAGCATTGGACAAGAAACAGCCGACTTTTCCACAAGCATTAACGTGCCAAAACTACTAGTCACTATGAGCAAATGAGTTGGTAATACCAACTTTCTAAATTTCTCTGCCAGCCCAACATGTATCTATAACTTAATGTTTCTTTTGAAACTATATATTATGCTCTATAGGGTCATTGCTGTGTTATAAGCATTGCATTATTCTTGCTTTAAAATGAAATAAAATGTATGTACATTAAATGCTTCTAGTAATATAACCATAACATATGGCTGTGCTATAAGCAGGGCATTATTCTTGGCAGAGAATGAAATAGACCGTATACACCTTAAATTCTTATAGGAATATGACCGTAGACATATAGCATATACCGAATCACTATATCTCCGGACTAGGAAAAACTTCACGAAAAGAGATTTCAATGTGCATTGCATATAAATGCAGTGAATTCCAAGTAGGTGAGATCTAACCAACATAGTGTTGTGTCCATGACTAGATATTTTTTAAGTTGACTATATTTAGGACGTGAATAATTATCTTTTATCCGGGGCTTCCATGTATAGGTAAGCACCACATGCATGTTCAGATTATTCACTATGGCATCTGCAAAGCAAGGGCTTGTATCCAGTGCTGAAAATGTAAGCGTTTTAAGCTATAATGCTTACATTCTGATGTCACCATGCATACGACATCCATGTGGTAATGGAACAACGTCGAAGAGTGAGTGGTACAGACAAGCTACACGTGGCATGCTTGCATTATTCCCGTGGCATCCACAAAGCAAGGGCCTGTCTGTGAAGTGTGGGCAGAAATTGCATGTCCCTAAGGGAAATATGAACTACATTTAACCTTGGCTCTATATATGAAAGAAAAAAATAATAGGACTACTGGAACTATTAAAAGAATTAAACATGTGGCCATTAGGTTGAGCACAGGGATTCAACAAAATGAAAGGTTGCTAAATTTTTTTGTAACGAATGATAAGTGAAATGTGCAATTAGCACGGACTTTGCAAATTAATTGCTTGGAAGCTCAAGGAATGTGGCATTGTTCTCGATCTTACAAGGAATTTTGTTAGTTTTTCACTGAGGATGCAAGCTAAAATATATTATATCATTAAACAAATTGTTAGAGGTATTATTAGGGCCTATAACTGTAGCAAAATGTTAGAGGTATTATTAGGGCCTATAACTGTAGCAAAATGTACATGGCAAAAATCTTAGGTGGATATTGAAATGTGAGACAAATCACTTACTTTAGGTGTTTATGATATATAGTGATAAAGAGCACATGAGGAAGAATGTTGTAGATTAACTTATTCACATGTTTTTGAAGCTTGTGCATATAAAATTATGAAAATCCCAAGCTTGTGCTTAGATTGTAAACTATAGAACCATAAGTGGGGAACATATTTATAAGGATTGAATAACATGGCCTATTAAACTAAAGCTTCTATGATTAATTGTGTTTTTTATCTTTCTTGATGTTATAATATCTTCCAATGATGATTGCATTCAAAACAATGACTTCCATGTGTTATATAAGGCTTCTTAGTGGTCCTCTCACCGATATAGAGTATATGTGGAATGGGTCTCTCACCTATACGAAGTATGAAGTTAATATTAGAGACTAATTTGAGACAAGGGTTATGTTGCCTCGATATTTTATAAAAATAAATTCTTTTAAAATCAATGCTGTGATATTAGTACTTGTTATTCTAATAGGTGATAAAAGACTAAAATTTTGCATGTATTTATAGAATTTTGGCTCAATGCCGTCCAGGACCATTTGTGCCAACATAGAATTTGTTAAGGTCATGTACCCTTTTTGCTATACCATCTAGATGCAAATCACTAGTTAGGTTATGCATGCATTGATAGAGTTTGGCTAGATGTTGTTAAGGCCATTGTGCCAACATATACGTTAATTAGATCATGCAATCCCCCTTTTTCAGTTATCCCAATCTTGATGTGAATCACTAGTTAGGAGTTTTGGTATAGTTGGTATGTGCATCATATTGTTCAACTTCTTACATTGGATCTAGACATAGAAATATCTCCCTCTCAATTTTTATAAATGCCTTCGATTTGAGAGAGACATTAAAGGAATATACAGGTTAAATTTAAAAACTGCTTGGACTCCAATCTGTCATTGAAACTTTGCCATTAATTGAGTGCCTACCTTAGGATGGCAATTTGGCTCATCACCACTCTCTAAGTTACACAAACCAAAGGTTTATGGAATGCAATTCACTTTAGACTTGTTATGTGTTCGTTTCCATGAACTTTGGATTGGGATAGACCATCAACCCCAAAGAGTTCAATGCTTTTGCAATTTCAATAACAGGAAGTTAGAGCTAGTTGCCGATGTGATCTTAAGATGTACAATTACTATAAGAGTTGTGATCTTAAGGTCCCAAACATCCGAGGCCCTAAACGACCTTTTTTGACTTGGCATCGCCCAATAGTTATCCGATGGGATGTATTGGGTCATTCAAAATGTGTACTCCTCAACTAGACCTTTTTGATGAGGTATTGAGCAACCCAAATATAGACTGTATGCAAAAGTTTCACCCTCGGGAAGTTGATGTATCAACTACCCCTATCAGGGCCCACAAACCTTTTGGCGTTTCATCTTATGGGGTAAGGGTTTTTTCATTTATGATTTATGTTTAAAAATGCCTTTAGAGCCTCATTGTAATCAAATTATTGTGAATGAGCATAGCTGAGATATCTCTCTTCAGAGATAATCTACCACCATTCTAGCTGGTTCTTATGCTTTGGATTTTAAAGTATTTTGTATTCCATATAGTCATTAATAGAATATGAGTTTTACCATATTACTGTATTACTTGCAATATCTCTGTGTATTTCATTATTATATCTTTGTTATATTTCTTCCTTCATGTCATTCTCAAAATAATCTGGATGGCCTCCTCTCTCTTACCATCATAAACCCCACCTCACCTCCCCTTCATTAGCCCACGTCTTYCTCCTCCTCCTCCTCCTCTTAATTATATCCTCCTTTCCACCTTCCCATCCCATCCCCATCTTCCAGCCACCCCCTTCACCCTCAWCCTCCTCCTCATTCTCCTCTTTTTCTTCCTTCTTCTCCTCTCTTTGCTTGCCCCTCCATATAAATTCATGTACCCCCTCTCCTCTTTTCATCCTACTTCACCTCCCACTATTCTCCCCTCTCTTTCCTCCTCTCTTCTTTCCCTAACTTTATTTCTTCCCCCATCCCCTTTGATCCCATTTTCCTCCTCACCACCTCCATCCACTATGCATATACCTCCTCCCTTCACCCTCTTCTTCCTTTTCTCTCCCCTCCTCTAACTTCTCCCTCCCCTCCTCTAACTTCTCCCTCCCCTCCTCTTCTCACCACCTCCATCCACTATGCATATACCTCCTCCCTTCACCCTCTTCTTCCTTTTCTCTCCCCTCCTCTAACTTCTCCCTCCCCTCCTCTTCCCACTCTTGCCTCACCATTACACACCCACCCACTTACCACATTACCTCCTCCTCATTTGTCTCCTCATATATCCCCCCTTCCTACCCACCCCCCTCCTCTTCGTCGTCCTATTATCCTATCCTAATCTATCTCCTCTTCCTCTTCCTATTTGCCTATCCTCCTCTACCTCCTCTTCTTCCACCTACACCCCCTTACCTCCTTTTCCTACTTCTAATCCTCCTTCACTACCTTACTTCCACCCCCCTTTCTCCTCCCTCACCTCTCTCTTACCTCCATGACCCCCACCTCACATCCTTTTCCCCATATTACCCTCTTCTTCTATGCCTACCCTTGATTCCCTGCTCCTACCTC
>JASDQU010735349.1:219679-232726 GCA_032191745.1 Picea mariana
TAGAAGTATGTAAACTCTTCCACGTGGGGGAGTGCATAGGGGGGGTACCCCCTCTGCGGGTTCTGGGGGAAAGCGGGGGTTCGGGGGCGAAGCCCCCGAAGCAAAATTTGCCTTATAAAAGTATATTGTAATTTCATTGTAAATCTGGACCATTCATTATAAGGTCGCAGATCTAACGGTAGAGATTATGTTAGGGTTTTTTTCCCTAGAAGGCAAGCCTCTTTTATGAGGGAAATGTATTGCGGCTAAGGTTGATGGCGAATATTGTATTCTGAGAGAGGAGAGACTGTGAGAGAAATAAGAGGAAGTTACAACGAGTTTTTCTATAGGTTGTATCCCATCATTTGCTGGATAATAATAAAGGAAGAACCTGGCAATTTCTCTGGTGGACGTAGCCCACACTGGGTGAACCACGTAAATCTGTGTCTCTCTTGTATTGTGTGTCTTCTGTGTTTTATTTCTGCATTTGTTTTATTTTATTTCTCCATGGTCCTGTTTTTCTAACACTATCACCCTTCTCTCCAGAGCTTTAATCTATTCACACAGATCAACAAAACTCATGCTGTCTTCTTTTTCTTCTTCTTCTTCTACAAGCTCCAATGCTGCAGTCCTTTCAGCTTCTTGGATGAATGTGTTGAACCATTCCTCAGAATGCTCATCTTCTTCCTATGCTTGGGCAGTCTCTAATGTCTGCTCCAATTATTCCTTGATAGTCACAGTTGGCTGTCTATCTGCTGTTGCTGCTTCATCTGCAACACAGACTTTGGCCTCCTCTGGGCTAAGTGGCAGGAATATTTTGATTCCCCCAAACATCAGAAGATTTCTCTGATCCTCATCCTTTGTCAACTGCATCTGCTGATCCAAATCCATCTCTGAGTTCACCTACTTTGTCATCTCCTTGGGCTGATTCGAACTCACCTCTGAGTTTATGAGATTCTCAAATAGTCTCATCTTTGTCCCCATGCCCTCCTAGAAAATTGGAAACTTTCTGCTATCCTCCTGGAAGTCCATGAGATCTCGTAGTGACCTCATCTCATTGCCCTCCTGGCAATCCATGAGATCCCACAGTGACCTCATCTCATTGCCCTTCTGGTAATGTGAAATTCCCCGACTGTCCTCATGAAAGTCTGTGAGATCCTATAGTTATCTCAACTCTTTGCCCTCCTGGCAATTGGGAATTTTCCTCATGACAGTCTATGAGATCCTCAGCTGATCCCATTTCATCCTCATTATTATCACTGAGATTTCTCCCAGTCTCTGGTTCACATATTTGAACCACTTCTTTTGGTCCGTTGAGGATTTCAACATGCCTCAACCATCTTCTCGACAACCTCTACTGTCTTTTAGCCATCAACTCCTTGACTGGCCATTTTGCTTTCGTCCTCATGGGCCATTCATATACCCATCTCGACTTTGCATTCTGCTACATCTCCAAAGCAAGTTCATCCATTCTCTCACTCATCTCAGCGAGTTCTTCATCCCTTTCAGCGTCGCTCATCAGCTCTAGGTCCTTCCTTCCACTCCACTTATGGACTTTAGTAGCCATCTCACTGTCTATCTGCCCTCCTGGCAACCTACTGCTGTCACTCTGTAGCCCTGAGTGTTTCCAACTTCTTCTACAGTCCCTCTGACTGTCTATTGATTGCTTCCTACCTGCAATCAATCATCACAGAGTCTTCAACACTCTATCTTCTTCTACCTTCTCTTTGCTTGAAATATACAAACAAATTTCTCTCTTTGATACCTCTTGATGACCTCCCAGTCTAAGGATCATTCATTCAACTTCCCCGAGCTGAAGTGGATCCTTTGATTCCCTGCTGGAATCTTGATCATATCGATCCACAGGTCCTTCTTATTTCCACGGCCTCTGAACATGACCGCAACCCTTTTTCTCACAGGAAATATGGTTTTCAGGTTTCGGGACTCCCTGTATCCTGATGTTGAGAACCTCTGTCTTCTCGATCTCCCGAACACCGAAATGTCAAAATTCTGAAAAGGATTCAATCAACAATTATCCCTTGGGATATGTCTTGGTCTTTGTGACCCTACTCCATATGACCATAGTCCTATTCACCTCGGGACTTATCAATGCGAGAGCCCGACCTCCTATCCTCAGGACTCCCAAAATGTCGATTCCTGAAAAGATGATGTACCTGTGCCCGACTTCCTCCTTCTTTTGTGATTTCGGGTTTCCAAACGCCGAAATGCTCTAACCTTTTGTCCGCAGGATCCCCGAAATGTTGATTTCCGGTATCCCGATATGGCTTCACCCGGTTCCTTACCTTTCGTGATTTCGGGCTTTCAAACACCGAAATACTCTGCCCTTTGTGACACAGGAACCTCGAAATACTGAAACCCGGTATTTTGAAATGATGTTTCCCCGGGTCTTCTCCTTTGCAATTTCAGAAATCCAATTGTCGAAATGTGTGGACGCCTTGTCCTTAGGATTTAAGAAATCTCGATATCCGGAATGCCAAAATCTTGGCCTTTTCCCTCACGACCCGACAATGCTCTTCTGAATGTTTTTCGAGACTTTGCGTTTCAGAATTTTGTGAATCCCGATGCAACAACCCTTTCACTGTCCCCTAGTACTCCCGGCATCCAAAGTATCGAAATACTGAAATCCCGAATCCTGGGTTCTCCTCCTCTGAGCAGATCAATAGCTCTAAGCCCCTCCTGATCCAATGGCTTAGATCCTTTCGGGATTTTCTAGGTCAAGAGGTTTGAACTCTCACCTCTTGCA
Source organism: Picea mariana (assembly GCA_032191745.1). Lineage (NCBI taxonomy): Eukaryota > Viridiplantae > Streptophyta > Pinopsida > Pinales > Pinaceae > Picea > Picea mariana. The sequence continues at coordinate 222,423 of JASDQU010735349.1, forward strand.
CTCCTGGTAGTTGAATTACCGAAATTCCCTTTTCTTTCGGGATTTTCCCCGAAAGCTTGGATTGCCGCCACGTGTCCTTTACTTGGACACTCCCAATCCTTTTTGGTCTTCGGGACTCCGCGACCCCAACGACACAAATCCTCTTGTCTCTTGAATCTCCAGTATCTGAAATTCCAGTGGACTCCCGATCTCCACCACGTGTCCTCCACAGATGGATGGTCCAGATCATTTCGGTACTTCATTAGTTGTGAAGTCGAAAGACTCTCCTTTGTGTTCCCCGTTGTTCAAATCCCCGAAATGGGTGATCTCATGAAATGTGTCCTCCTTTGAACGGATGACTCAGATCTCTCCTGCTCTGTGCGCTCTCCTACTACTCCCTGGATGTGGAACTTTCAACGGTCTAGATCTTTTCGGTGGTCTGATCCGATGACAACTGTACTCCCTCTGAGCATGCACTTTCTTCCTGAACTTGGAAGGATTTTCCAATGTCAAAGGCTTCAACCTTTATTCCTTCCTCTGAGAGCTCTATAACCCTTGGTCTCACTTGCGTAACTCAAGGACGCTCTCCCTCCTGAGCTTGGTCTTCTTTGAAACCTTAAAAAGTTTCTACGACTCCCGCACTCCTTGTAGAGTCTCTGCGCACACGAAGGTGCTATCCATCCTGAGGTTTCTTACTGGCCTAGACCTTCTAAGGAACTTAGTCCTTTTTTCCCTTCTCGTCATATGGAGAATCTAATGCTCTCCTGGCACTCCTTTGCTCAAGCAACCTATCGCTGAGTCTGCAGGGTTTTCAACAACCCTGTGAAGATCCTTCTCCTTGGATTCTTCTTCAAATTCAAAACTCAAAGAGTTCTCTCCGTGCCTATCCACACACTGACTCAATGCCCTCCTGGTAGAGTTTCTCCACAGAACATTCAACAGTTCTGTCTTTTCCTTGAACTCACAGTAGAATTCCTCTTCAATGCAACTTGTGCATATGCTCAATGCCCACCTGGTAGAGCTCTACAGAACTCCTCAGAGATTCTATTTCTCTATGAACTCACAACAGAGTTCCTCTGTGCACTCTTTTCAGCTACTCAATGCCCTCCTAGCAGAGCTCTACAAAACTCCTCAGAGATTTTGTCTTCAACTGTGTCCTCTCTACACAGTCTTGCCTCCAAGGTGTTCAACAACCTTGAGGTCTTCTCTTGAGTTAATGATTTCAGCTGCTGTGCCCTCCTGGAACGTCTTTGTCTAAATCCACAGAGTTTAGAAATGCACCCTTATGCACGACTTACAGAACCCACAGTTTTATGTCACACCCTCCTGGTGTGAAGCCTCAAAGAGCTCTAACCCTGAAATCAAACAAATCCTGCAAATGCATACCTACAACATACATCTACAACATATAATTCACAACATACAATTGAACACACATAGACATTCATTCAACACATAAATACTGCAGGAAAAACTACTGTTTTGTATTAATTTCAAATGTTTCTTTTTACAGGGTGTTCCTGAGCACGAACTTTAACAGAGTCTTGGCTCCTTCTCAACTCTCTCTACCTTACTCTCCTACTCGGCTTGCCTGCTCAAAACAGATACAAGGATCTTTTACATGAGGGGGATCTTTGAGCTCTTCCCTCCAAACACACCTACCCTATTCAATCTACAATGAATGGGTTGTCTAGTCCAAAATCAGATCTAGATCTCAGCCATACAAACCATTAAAGGATGTTTACTTTAATGCCTGCGCTGATGCATGGCTTCATGGCTCAACGACCTTACATTCATTTAATTCATCAAATTCAAATTTGAAAACGAGGGCTATGCCTCTCTTCATCCTTGAATGCGTGCGCTGACGTGGGCTGGATGGTTGGATGATTGACGTGGAGAGATGCTCTTGCATCACTCCTCCTCTTCTTCCTTGTCTCTCCCCTCCTTTTCCCACTCTCACCTTGCCATTACACACCCATCCCCTTACTACTTTACCTCCTCTTTCTCATCCTCCCTATCCTCCTCTAACCCCCTCCCTCCATACCCTTATGTTCCTCTCATTTACTCCATCCTCCTACCCTTCCCCTCCCCTCCCCCTTCTTATACTTCAGTGTTTCCTTCCCTCGTGACCTCTTCCTCTTACCTTATCATCTCTTTTCTTTCCGCCTGCCTCCATAAACTCCCTCATGTTGCCACCGCCTCCTTTCATACTAAGCTTACATTAAAGAAACATAAATGAAATAATTTAGTCTTTTTCTACCATATAAGAAAAACTCAACACACATCCATTGAAATCTACATATAATAGATGAAAACATAAATGCATAACATTACAATATAAAATTCAAATAAATTAAATATACATCCAATGAAATCTAAATATAATAAATGAAAACATAAATGCATAACATTACAATATAAAATTAAAATAATTAAAATACACATAGCACATTCAAAAGGAGATAATTCAAATGATTTAAATACACATAACACATTCAAAAGGAGATAGTCATTACCTACACCCCCTTACCTCCCTTTCCTACTTCTACTCCTCCTTCACTACCTTACTTCCACCCCCCTTTCTCCTCCCTCACCTCTCTCTTACCTCCATGACCCCCACCTCACATCCTTTTCCCCATATTACCCTCTTCTTCTATGCCTACCCTTGATTCCCTTCTCCTACCTCTTTTTTTCTTCCTCCTCACACTCTTACCTTCCCTCTCCCTACCTTATGCATCCCTCTCCTGCATTCCTCCTTTCGTCTTCACCTTCTCTACCCCCTTCATCCCTACCACTTCCCTTGTCCCCCTCCTCTCCTCTCCCCTTTACTTTCTCTCCTCTAACCTCTCTCACCTCCCCCCTCCACAATCACCCCCTCATCACGCTTCTTCTTCCTCCTCCTTGACCCCCATTTCTACTCATCCTCCTCTTACCCTCCTCTCCTCCTCTACCCTTTTCCTCCACCTTTTCCTCCCCATCATCTGCTAAACTACATTTCTTACCCCTACTCCTCCTCATCCATCACCTCATTGCTACTCAATTCTCCACCCTCTCCTATCTCCCCTCCTCTTCACACTCTTGCCTCACCATTACAAACCAACCCACTTACCACCTTACCTACTCCTATTTTGTCTCCTCATCTATCCCCCCTCCTACCCATCCTCCTCCTCTTCCTCCTCCTATTCGCCTATCCTCACACTCTTAACTCCCCTCTCCCCTCTCCCTACCTTATGCTTCCCTCTCCTACATTCCTCCTTGCCTCTTCACCTTCTCTACCCCCTTAGTCCCTACCACTTCCCTTKTCCCCCTCCTCCTCTCTCCCCTTTACTTACCCCCTCCACAGTCACCCCCTTCCCCCTTCACAGTCACCCCCTCATCACCCTTCCTCTTCCTCCACCTTGACCCAAATTTCTACTCATCCACCTCTTACCCTCCTCTCCTCTTGTACCATTTTCCTCCCCATCATCCCCTAACCTACATTGCTTACCCCTACTTCTCCTCATCCATCACCTCATTTCTACCCATTTCTCCACCCTCTCCTCTCTCTTACCTCTACCCCATTCATCCCTACCACTTCCCTTGTCCCCCTCCTCCTCTATCCCCTTTAATTTCTCTCCTCTACCCTCTCTCACCTCCGCCCTCCACAGTCACCCCCTCATCACCCTTGTTCTTCCTCCTCCTTGACCCCCATTTCTACTTATCTTCCTCTTACCCTCCTCTCCTCCTCTACCCTTTTCCTCCCCATCATATGCTAAACTACATTTCTTACCCCTACTCCTCCTCATCCATCACCTCATTGCTACCCATTTCTCCACCCTCTCCTATCTCCCCTCCTCTTCGCACTCTTGCCTCACCATTACACACCTACCCACTTACCACCTTACCTCCTCCTATTTTGTCTCCTCGTCTATCCCCCTTCCTACCCATCCTCCTCCCCTTCCTCCTCCTATTCGCCTATCCTGCTCTACCTCCTCTTCTCCCACCTCTACCCCCCTACTTTCCTTTTCTACTTCTAATTCTCCTTCACTACCTTACTGCCACCCCCTTTTCTCCTCCTCACCTCCTTTTCCCCATATTTCCCTCCTCTTCTATGCCTACCCTTGATTCCCCCCTCCTATGTCTTTTTGTCTTCCTCCTCACACTCTTAACTCCCCTCTCCCCTCTCCCTACCTTATGCTTCCCTCTCCTACATTCCTCCTTGCCTCTTCACCTTCTCTACCCCCTTTGTCTCTACCACTTCCCTTGTCACCCTCCTCCTCTCTCCCCTTTACTTACCCCCTCCACAGTCACCCCCTCATCACCCTTCCTCTTCCTCCACCTTGACCCAAATTTCTATTCATCCTCCTCTTACCCTTCTCTCCTCCTGTACCGTTTTCCTCCCCATCATCCCCTAACCTACATTGCTTACCCCTACTCCTCCTCATCCATCACCTCATTTCTACCCATTTCTCCGCCCTCTCCTCTCTCTTACCTCCATGAACCCCACCTATTTGCTTTCTCCTCCTCATCTTCTAAATTATCTCCTCCTTTCTACTTCCCTATTCCATCCCTCCTCCTCCTCAACCCTCCACCTAAATTCATATATCCCCTCTCCTCTTTCACTCCTACTTCACCTTCCACTATTCCCCCTTTCTTGCTTCCTCTCTTTCCCCATGACTCTCTTTCCTTCCAATCCTTCGATTCAATTTTCCTCCATCCTCTACCTACTCACTTTCCCACCTCCTCCTTTTCTTCCTTGTCTCTCCCCTCCTTTTTCCCACTCTCACCTTGCCATTACACACCCATCCCCTTACTACCTTACCTCCTCCTTCTCATCCTCCCTATCCTCCTCTAACCCCCTCCCTCCATACCCTTATGTTCCTCTCATTTACTCCATCCTCCTACGCTTCCCCTCCCCTCCCCTCCTCTCCCCCTTCTTCTACTTCAATGTTTCCTTCCCTCGTGACCTCTTCCTCTTACCTTATCATCTCCTTTCTTTCCACCTGCCTCCTCGAAACTCCCTCATGTTGCCACCTCCTCCTTTCATACTAAGCTTACATTAAAGAAACATAAATGAAATAATTTAATTTTTTCTACCATATAAGACAAACTCAACACACATCCATTAAAATCTACATATAATAGATGAAAACATAAATGCATAACATTATAATATAAAATTCAAACAAATTAAATATACATCCAATGGAATCTAAATATAATAAATGAAAACATAAATGCATAACATTACAATAAAAAATAAAAATAATTTAAATACACATAACACATTCAAAAGGAGATAATTCAAATGATTTAAATACACATAGGACATTCAAAATAAAAAATAAAAATAATTTAAATACACATAGCACATTCAAAAGGAGATAATTCAAATGATTTAAATACACATAGGACATTCAAAAGGAGATAATCATAATGGAAGATAATTAACAACCTTTTGATAATGAATCGCTTACATGAATAGGATTGTAGGATTGTCGTGTATGTAAAAGTATTTAAATCGCTTACATAAATAGAATTGTAGGATTGTCGTGTATGTAAAAGTATTTAAAACAAAACATAAGTAAACAACATAAGTATTTAAAACAAAACATAAGTAAACATAATTAACAACCTTTTGATAATGGATCTCTTAGAAGTATAACAACCTTTTAATAGTGGATCTCTTAGAAGTATAACAACCTTTTGATAATGAATTACTTAGAAGAATAATACTCTCTAGTATATAAAAATATTTAAAATAAAATATAAGTAAACAACATATGTTTTTATAAAGTGAATTAAATATAACAAAATATTTTATAATTGAAAAATTGACATAATTGAATATACAAGTGACTTAATGTATATGTAATACTTTTAAGAATATCTTAGATAGAAGACACTCATTACTGTTAAAGGGCATTGGAATTCAATTCACACAAGAAAGTAAATATATTTTATTTATTTAATTATTTTTCTCCAAAACAGTGCAACCAAAACGCTTGGATTGCTATTATAAGTTCAATCAAATAAGTAAAATATTAAAAATGTACGTTTTATAAATTCATTCAAATAAATAAAATATTAAAAACGTAGGTTTGAATGAAAAAGTATTACAACATTCAAACCAACATTCACATCTTTGAAACAAACACTTATTTTCACAATTATGCTTACCTGTGAAAACACTGTGTCTAAAGATGCAATTCGTAAGCATTGCAACTCAAATTTTAGGGATCGGCCATCACTCCTTTCCCTTGGTAGTTCCTCTGTGGGATCATGGCGGTTATGTGACGCCCCATTCCAAATCCTTGCACAAAATAATAAACAAAAAAAACACAATTAAATTAGATACATTGAATTCACTGTGATAAATGATTTACAACAATTTAAAGATTAAGATCTATCAACTAGTCACCCGATCCATTAAATATGTGCAAAAATAAAGTAATACACTGGCGTGATTTGTTTTTGTGACATGATGTATTCAACAAATTTAGACAAAGCATCCACCGAATTTGCTTCTTAATGAAATATTTATACCTATGACCCACAGAGAAATATGAAAATGTTGCCATCTAAAAACTAGAACACAAAATAAGATGGTCTGCAAAATATGGGAGTTCCTAATTCAAATTAGAGAAGCGAATTTGTCATCTCTCTCCTCTTCCTTCCAGTACTTTGGACCGTTTGATCACATTTCCACATAATAGCATGCATCACTCAAGTGTAGATTCTTCTTCTACAGAGTTTACAATTTAGAACATACAACTATTATATGGAAACTGTAAATAAATCTAGAATGCCCGTAGGCATACCAGAGGTTAGAAAATAGATCCTTATGAAGTGTTACTCGGTAGATTGAATTACGAAAAGAAGATTATGTGGCTAACACTGGTATTAAGCATTGAATCGTAATTAATCATCATTTCTAGGAAAATAATTGTCCTCACCTCACTTAAGGACGGGACTTGGAGGTTCTGTGGAGAAATCCCATAAAATTATTTACAAGGAATCCGTTGGATAGCTACACATAAAGAAATCTCCAGTCATCATTCGACTCCGCTCGATTTACATCACACGCATGTTCTATTCTGATCCTATAGCCATGGTTCCTCTCCGCTATAACTTATCACACATCATGAAACACAAACGTATCACACATCATGAAATGAACATTATAGAAACAATTTTTGTGTAAACTATGTTTTTTTGTGTAAACTGTTATATTAGAAACAATTTTTCCCTCTCTGTTTTCTCTAGTTTTTGTGTAAACTGTTATATCAGAAACCGTTTCTCCCTCTTTGTTTTCTCTGCTTTTTTTGTAAATTGTTATATCAGAAACCGTTTCTCCCTCTCTTTTTTAAGACCGTTAAATTATCCGCCTGCTCCACTTTCTCTTCCATTCCCAACGGCTAAAATATTTGCCCGCTCCACGTTCAAATTGCAATAAAAATTCTATTTGATGGATGAACCATTCAAAGGTCTTGTGGCATCTAGTTCGAACATACTCTCTCATGCTTTTCTCCTATCGTGACCGAGTCCATAAACCAACGAGTATTTAGATATCTAATTACCTTTCAACACATGCCACTGTAACTTCTTAGTGGCCTTGGATTCCCTTAAACACTCAATCCCTTAGCCACTTTGAACACATGTTACTTTAAGTTTAGTTGTAGAATGTTAGTGGCATTGGATTTCTCTTCCGATGATCCATGGATAAAGTTAATTTTGCATTTTCAATATTTAATAGTGTAGTTTAATAATTTTATTATTTGGATTTGTGTTTGAATTTTTTTGTGTAAATATTAATAGTTGATATAGTATATTTGATTGTAATAATATATTTTAAAGGTATTGAATTTATTTATGTATTTAAAATAATAGTTTTAGAAATATAAATTGTAATTTAATTGAAATTTATATAATTAAAATTAATAATTATTATGGGAAAAAATACAAATTTTATAATATTTAGATTTTCTTATTTTCTTAATTTTTAAAATAAAATTATGAAAATAATTTTTAAAGGTAAAAAGATAAGAAAAAAAAATATTCTTTATATTAAAAATATGATAATGATATAAATCTCAAAGTCATGGTTAAAAATAATAAGAAAAGGAAAATTTATATTAAAAATATTTTAAAAATACGATAATGATATAAATCTCAAAGTCATGGTTAAAAATAATAAGAAAAAGAAAATTTAAAGAAAAAACTTTTTTTTTTTGTATTTTGGAAGTTTATTTAGTTAAATTTCATTTTTTTTTTAAATATATAGTGATTTTTTTTTTATTCTAACTGTAAGAGATTTATAAAAAAATGTTGGCTATAAGATATTTAATGCTCGTATGCTATACCAACAACACTACACAAGTTCCCCGGATGGGGTGACATGCGACAGCTCCTCGACACTTGGCTCAGCTCTAAGCCACAACATAAATGCTGATGGCCACCACCCATCCGCCTTGCATTTGCGATGGTAGACGACCATTACAGCCGATATACGGAGGATGGACACCTCCCTCGCGCGAAAACTCTCGCTCACAACACACTCAGCATGACAGGGTCTATGGATAGCCAGGTGAATCCGGTCTTTGGCAATTTGTATTTTTGAGCGCCTGGACATAGTTGGTCTACTCTCGCTTTGGGTCTCCCCGTCGTTTGGGAGCTCTGGTGCAGCTCTGGTTCCTTCTCGTCCTAGCTTACTCTCATTTCACTGCATCCTCACTATATTGTTATATATCCCTTGGCAAACATGACCAGGAAGTGGGGCAGGCCTCGCCGTGGCTCGGCCTGGTACACCCATAAAGCGCAGCGACAAAGGAAGGAGAAGATGTAGCGTGCTCTGTCGTTGGTGGCCTCCATTCTTCGAAAGAAGGCTCGAGCTGACCAATTGGCTCTGCATGCCATCATTGCGGAGACTGGGGTCGGGCGTAGCAGTGAAACCATGGCAATTGAGCCTGGAAACAGGCCGGAGGATGGTGTCGCGGATGCGGTTCCTACCTGTTACGTTGAAGAAATACCGTTCATGGAGGAATTGACGACCACCTCGGAACCCCAAGCCATGGCGGCGAACTACCAGGATGGAAACGGTCCTAAAATCGAGCTGGCAGATGATATCCCTGGGTGCATTGTCGAGGAAATTCCGTGGACGGGTGACTACAGCCCCACCAGCCATGCTGTGCAGGCAACGTTCAAGGAAGAAACTCGGGACAAAGCTTGCACCGAAGAGAACGCGGATGAGAACAACCCAGCGAGGAAGGAGGAAGCGACCGATGCAGAACTGCTAGAGCTCGAAGCCGAAGATTGAACGACCGTGAAAGTGAGGGACGTAATCCTTGACGACGCAGGTAATGGCTTGCATGCTACTTTCCTCCGTGCAGAGCATCTGGCTTTGGTGTTCGAACTCCGAGGCCACATGGCAGACTTGGAGCACAGAGCCCTTCTCATGGGCCAACGTCTGGACCTACTCCTTGGCGCGTACTCCAATGCTCCAACAAAGAGGAAGTGCCCTCTCTGTGCGCAGGCATTCACCATCCCAGCTGGGTCCACGTGGCAGACAAGAAAGGGCGACGGGTCACCGGGTATCTAGGATCTTCTATGCTATTTTGTTTCTTTGTTTAATCATGCTACTGTTACATGTTCACTTGGACTATAGCCATCTGTCCTGGTTTCCTCCAGGCAGGACAGAGGGAAAAACAGTTCTCCAAACCATGCTGGTTTTCGGTAAAACGACAACATTTTTGGTGGCTCAGACCTATATCTCTGTACATTTTGTCAAGGTTTCTTTGATAACTTAATATAGCAGGTTCTACCTTTTTTACTTAAAAAAAAAAAAACAACACTACAAAAGTTTATCTATCTAAACTGTTTGAAATAAGTTTTTTATTATCCTCTGTCTATCTAGATTATCCTCTATCTAGCAAAGTGAGACATAATTGTGTCATGAAAATCTATAGCAACTACATGGGCCTCTTGTTGAATGCACATTGTGTTGAATGCACATTGAGGGATATTGCTCTATTCTTTGAGTCAGAGGAGTCTTAGAGGAAGAGATCCCTCCTCGCTTATAACCTCAATGGTAGTCTCTTCTAGGGGACATCTTGTTGTTCACTTGAATGTTAGACCCAAGACAAATGTGAATCCATGGAGAATTCAGTGATGTCTCACTCTTTGTTGCCAAAGTATCCAAAACAACGCACCTTTTCTTGTTCGACCAACTCCAGAGTGGTTGAATGAGCCTATAGTTCTTTCACGATTTATTTTCATACTTCAGCTAGTTGTAAATCCTAATGTATCCCCTTTCAATGCCTTCATCCTGCTAGGGTTCTTCGTTAAAT
>JASDQU010735349.1:249803-261202 GCA_032191745.1 Picea mariana
GGATAAAGTTAATTTTGCATTTTCAATATTTAATAGTGTAGTTTAATAATCTTATTATTTGGATTTGTGTTTGAAATTTTTTGTGTAAATATTAATAGTTGATATAGTATATTTGATTGTAATAATATATTTTAAAGGTATTGAATTTATTTATGTATTTAAAATAATAGTTTTATAAATATAAATTGAAATTTATATAATTAAAATTAATAATTATTATGGGAAAAAATACTTATGCTGGAACTAGTATGGAGTACTAACCTTCTATATATATATATATATATATATATATATATATACCTAGATGTATTTCTTAGAGATATATATGTATATAAGTATGCCTATTTTCTTGGTTGGCACTCGACATGAACACAATAGAAGAAGAATTCAAACTCGATGTCGATAGCAGAAATTATAAGTTATACTTACACATGTACAGACCTATCCTACATTATGTAAGTAATCATTTCCAACAAACATGCAATTATGATAACAAGAACATTTACGAAATGGTAGGAACTATAGGGAACATTTTTGATATACATATTCCATTTCCTTATTATCAAGCGTTATTGCAGATTGTTCAGAAGGAMTTTGTAACATTATAAAGAGTTGTACATATTTCAAGAATTTTAGATGAAAAACCTAACGGATATACCATACCACACCGAACAACCAAAGCAGGGCCAACATATCTATATACGATGACAATTTATATAAAKAAATAATCCAGATGTAGTGTACAGAGTCGGGAATTCTCAATCCCTTTGTTATATATAAGAAAATTAAAGCCTATATAATTACTTATTGTATAGATCCAATCAAACCCTCTGTGAACGAAAATAATATAAATTCAGACAATTCGTATATACGGAAGTAAGGAAATTTAGGAACAGATTGAATACATCTCAGAATATATCAAGTAGCCTACCACACTAATTGCAAACTCAGATTGAATATTACCTCGATAAATGAAAAAGGATTTCACACCGAGTACTCTTAGTTTGCCGAAGGCATACGTTGCTAAATTTAAGGATAAATTTATAGGAATAAAAGAATATAAACTATCAGGAATTCCAATATAGAAAGAAAATTTAGATCATATATATTTTCCTTTCCGAAAGACGAGAAAGGAGTCAGTAAAAGAAAACACGACTAAGCCATTTGGTCAGACCCTTTAGTTTTACAGTCAACTCTCGTATTGGATCTTGGAAACATTTTTACAGAGTCATAAAAAAGAAAAATCTCTACCACAGTCTACCCTCAATGCCTAAGCTTCTTGGAAGGGTAGAACGGAACCCGAATACCTTTGGTGCGAGTGATCAAAATTGCACTTCATATCTTCGCGCGACCGAAACCCTGTACATTGCAAAAGACATATTTTTGGTCTTGATCAACAGAGATGGAAGATTTAAGTTAATATTAAGAAAAATAGCCAAATTAATACTCATCTGTGGTTGGAGGGGTTCGATATCCTTCACCACTGCAATGAACTGCGTGCCTCCCAGGCCAAGAAGGGAGGAGGGGCCCGAAATCTCCCTGGTGGGTACCCTTGCAAAGAAAATCAGGGAGGCCCACCATTAGCTTTACAGACCAGTAAATAAGCAGAAGAAAATTTTAAAGGATGTTTATTCAAATGCTGAACATATATCTATAGGTCATACGACATGTATAAACCAACCTTTAACTCAAAGTAAAATGTAAGGATGAGATGTTGCGGGCCAATAACCATTATCACTAAAATCTGTTTTGACTCTATAATTTATCTTAGATACAAACACAATACAGTGCCGAAGACCTGATTCACGCTTACCCCTTTTGAAATGTATTCAGATTTGTAAGAGGAGGAGCAAGAACGACATAAACCCCAATYGCCCTTAGTATGTTTCACATAGTACAATCTTTGTCTTAAGATTTAGACCGACTACCAACCCTTTTTATGAATGGTCCCMAAACAATAAGTGTACAGTCTAACATTTTCATCAAATAATCRGACAACCGAGAACCCAAGAATAACCTTCTTACCAGACGCCCAACCAGGCTAGTGACAACATTCAAAGCGTGCCCGAGTGACTCACGTATTGGGGATTAAGCATAGCAATGGGCACATACAAAACCCTAACCTAATAAACTCCAGAGCCATAGTTATAGCAAATAATGTTGTATGCTAGAGAGAAATCTAGTACTTAAACCAACGATTACAAAACTAAAACAAAAAACGCTACCTACGCGAATTCATGAACAAGAGTTATAAATAACAATAAGACAAAGTGACCTTGTAGAGCGTTTGATTAAGGATTTCAGTTTTAGATTTAGATGCTTACTAATAGGAGGAGTAATCCTGAGAGGCGCTCCTTGCCACCATTCTCCTCATGCCGAGAGCGGTCCAGAAGCACCAGGAAGGTGTAAGGTGCTTTCTTTTAAAGCAAGTTTGTTCAGAATGACCTTAGACAACTACTGTTACCCTAAAACCCTGAACCCCATGCTTATTGAATGCGAAGAGTACAACAGAGAATGCACCATGTGATATGAGTGACTTGGTGTGTTTGGATTGGATGAGGGTACAGGGTCGGCTCTCGTCCTTCATCCACCTCCATTAATGGCAAGTCATATATTAAATTCTGACTGTCAACCTCCTTCCATTTAATTTATTTCATGGAGACAAGGGTGAGCCTCCTCGAAAACCTATGTTCGAAAATATCAATTCTTTGATTACTTCTAGTCAGGTTAGTACCGATAGTTACACTATGTCTACACTTTGAATGATTAACCAATTATCTTCTTAGAGTTCTGCTATTAACTAGAACTTAGGTTGAAGGTGAAGAAAAGACTCTCTGTCTAACAGTAGTTACCAAGGGAGTCATCGAAGTCATATTTACCTAGGGAATTTTTGGACTCGAAAATCTAGAAAAAAAAAACTACGAAGATGAAAACTGTAACTACCAAGATGAAAGTTGTATGTGAGCCAGTTGGAATAGGTGGGTGGACACCAATATCCACCTAGATCACCCTGCAAGAAGAGCATCACAGTCCAGGACACCGCTAATCTCTTCTTTGAACATTTTTGGGTTCATTTTGGACTCCCACGAACCATTATCTGAGATCGAGACAAAAGGTTCCTGGGAACATTTTGATCTAGCCTATGGTCGATGATGGAAAACAAGCTGACTAAATCAAATGCCTTTCACCCACATGCTGATGGAAAAAAGTAGGTATTCAACAAGATGATTGTCCATATCCTAAGGATGTACAATTCCAAACATCGATGCACATGGGATGAAAGCCTTCCTTGTGTTCAACATAACTACAATAGAGCCCTCCACAAATTAATTGGCCACAACCCTTTTAAGGTGTGCTTGGGGTTCTATCCATTGGCCCCCATCAATGTATCTCTTCCCATTGTAGCTACATAGGAAGAATCCTCCGATGCTCAGGCCGAGGTTGATCGAGTAACCAAAATTGTTGAGTGAATCCAACACATCCAAAAACAAGTTCATGATATTTTACAGAAATCCAATGTCAAGTACAAGAAACACCATTATCAACATCGGGTACCACATAAGTTTAAAATGGGAGATAAGGTATGGTTGAATTTTTAGAAAGAGAACCTCCAAGGAAACCTGATATTTCATGCTTTTGAATTAAGTATTCCTCCTCTCCTTGGATTGCACCTAATATTTAATGTGGAACTACTTCGACCATATTTTCCACTTCTCCTAGACACTTTAGATACATCCAAGAACTTGGCCCCTAAAAAACTCAATCCTAAATGCATTGAATAGGAGACACTTGATCAGATCATGGACACCAAGATGAAGGGCACCCACTAGCTAAACATCCAACTCTACCGAGTCGTCAAAGCAGGCTGGTTTCTTCATTAGGATAAGTGGCTTACTAGGAGTTAGATTCAATAAAAGTTTCCCCATATGATGGAGGAAATTGATGCAATGAAGACTATTTCCTATTAAGGAGTGAGGACTGATGTAGGTGGACATTAGTGGCTGCCCACCTATTCCACTGGCTCAAATTACAGTTTCCATCAGGGTAATTTTTCTACAATATTTCGGGTCCCAAACTTCTGAGGCCCTAAATGACCTTTTTTGACTTGGCATCGCCCAATAGTTATCCGATGGGATGTATTGGGTCATTCATAATGTGTACTCCTCAACTAGACCTTTCTGATGAGGTATTGAGCAACCCAAATATAGACCGTATGCAAAAGTTTCACCCTCGGGAAGTTGATGTATCAACTACCCCCATTGGGGCCCACAAACCTTTTGGTGTTTCATCTTATGGGGTTAGGGTTTTTTCATTTATGATTTATGTTTAAAAATTCCTTTAGAGCCTCATTGTAATCAAATTATTGTGAATGAGCATAGCTGAGACATCTCTCTTAAGAGATAATCTACCACCATTCTAGCTAGTTCTTATGCTTTGGATTTTAATGTATTTTTTATTCCATATAGTCATTAATAGAATATGAGTTTTACCGTATTACTGTATTACTTGCAATATCTCTGTGTATTTCCTTATTATATCTTTGTTATATTTCTTCCTTCATGTCATTCTCAAAATAATTTGGATGGCCTCCTCTCTCTTACCTTCATAAACCCCACCTCACCTCCCCTTCATTAGCCCGCATCTTCCTCCTCCTCCTCCTCTTAATTATATCCTCCTTTCCACCTCCCCCTCCCATCCCGATCTTCCAGCCACCCCCTTCAACCTCAACCTCCTCCTCCTTCTCCTCTTTTTCTTCCTTCTTCTCCTCTCTTTGCTTGCCCCTCCATATAAATTCAAGTACCCCCTCTCCTCTTTTTATCCTACTTCACCTCCCACTATTCCCCCCTCTCTTTCCTCCTCTCTTCTTTCCCTAACTTTACTTCCTCCCCCATCTCCTTTGATCCCATTTTCCTCCTCACCACCTCCATCCACTATGCATATGCCTCCTCCCTTCACCCTCTTATTCCTTTTCTGTCTCCTCCTCTAACTTCTCTCTCCCGTCCTCTTGCCACTCTTGCCTCACCATTACAAACCCACCCACTTATCACCTTACCTCCTCCTCATTTGTCTCCTCATCTATCCCCCCTTCCTACCCATCCTCCTCCTCTTCGTCATCCTATTATCCTATCCTAATCTATCTCCTCTTCCTCTTCCTATTTTCCTATCCTCCTCTACCTCCTCTTCTTCCACCTACACCCCCTTACCTCCCTTTCCTATTTCTACTCCTCCTTCACTACCTTACTTCCACCCCCCTTTCTCCTCCCTCACCTCTCTCTTACCTCCATGACCCCCACCTCACATCCTTTTCCCCATATTACCCTCTTCTTCTATGCCTACCCTTGATTCCCTGCTCCTACCTCTTTTTTTCTTCCTCCTCACACTCTTACCTTTCCTCTCCCTACCTTATGCATCCCTCTCCTGCATTCCTCCTTTCCTCTTCACCTTCTCTACTCCCTTCATCCCTACCACTTACCTTGTCCCCCTCCTCCTCCCCCCCCTTTAATTTCTCTCCTCTACCCTCTCTCACCTCCCCCCTCCACAGTCACCCCCTCATCACCCTTCTTCTTCCTCCTCCTTGACCCCCATTTCTACTCATCCTCCTCTTACCCTCCTCTCCTCCTCTACCCTTTTCCTCCWCCTTTTCCTCCCCATCATCTGCTAAACTACATTTCTTACCCCTACTCCTCCTCATCCATCACCTCATTGCTACYCAWTTCTCCACCCTCTCCTCTCTCTTACCTCCATGAACCCCACCTGTCTGATCTCYCCTCCTCATCTTCTTAATTATCTCATGCTTTCTACTTCCCCTCTCCCATTACCTACCTTATGCTTCCCTCTCCTACATTCCTCCTTGCCTCTTTACCWTCTCTACACCCTTCATCCCTACCACTWCCCTTGTCCCCCTCCTCCTCTCTCCCCTTTACTTACCCCCTCCACAGTCACCCCCTCATCACCCTTCCCCCTCCACATTCACCCCCGCATCACCCTTCCTCTTCCTCCACCTTGACCCAAATTTCTACTCATCCTCCTCTTACACTCCTCTCCTCCTATACCGTTTTCCTCCCCATCATCCCGTAACCTACATTTCTTACCCCTACTCCTCCTCATCCATCACCTAATTTCTACCCATTTCTCCACCCTCTCCTCTCTCTTACTTCCATGAACCCCACCTGTCTKCTTTCTCCTMCTCATCTTCTTAATTATCTCCTCCTTTCTACTTCCCTATCCCATCCCTCCTCCTCCTCACCCCTCCACCTAAATTCATATATCCCCTCTCCTCTTTCACTCCTACTTCACCTCCCACTATTCCCCCTTTCTTTCTTCCTCTCTTTCCCCATGACTCTCTTTCCTCCCAATCCTTCGATTCACTTTTCCTCCATCCTCTACCTACTCGTTTTCCCACCTCCTCCTCTTCTTCCTTGTCTCTCCCCTCCTTTTCCCACTCTCACCTTGCCATTACACACCCATACCCTTACTACCTTACCTCCTCCTTCTCATCCTCCCTATCCACCTCTAACCCCCTCCCTCCATACCCTTATGTTCCTCTCATTTACTCGATCCTCCTACCCTTCCCCTCCCCTCCCCCTTCTTCTACTCCAGTGTTTCCTTCCCTCGTGACCTCTTCCTCTTACCTTATCATCTCCTTTCTTTCCACCCGCCTCCTCGAAACTCCCTCATGTTGCCACCTCCTCCTTTCATACTAAACTTACATTAAAGAAACATAAATGAAATAATTTAGTCTTTTTCTACCATATAAGAAAAACTCAACACACATCCATTGAAATCTACATATAATAGATGAAAACATAAATGCATAACATTACAATATAAAATTCAAATAAAATAAATATACATCCAATGAAATCTAAATATAATAAATGAAAAAATAAATGCATAACATTACAATATACAATTAAAATAATTTAAATACACATAGCACATTCAAAAGGAGATAATCATAATGGAAGATAATTAACAACCTTCTGATAATGAATCACTTACATGAATAGGATTGTAGGATTGTCGTGTATGTAAAAGTATTTAAATCGCTTACATAAATAGAATTGTAGAATTGTCGTGTATGTAAAAGTATTTAAAACAAAACACAAGTAAACATAATTAACAACCTTTTGATAATGGATCTCTTAGAAGTATAACAACCTTTTGATAATGAATCACTTAGAAGAATAATACTCTCTAGTATATAAAAATATTTAAAATAAAATATAAGTAAACAACATCTGTTTTTATAAAGTGAATTAAATATAACAAAATATTTTATAATTGAAAATACAAGTGACGTAATGTATATGTAATACTTTTAAGGATATTTTAGATAGAAGATACTCATTACTGTCAAAGGGCACACTAGAAAGTAAATATATTTTATTTATTTAATTATTTTTCTCCAAAGCAGTGCAACCAAAACCCTTGGACTACTATTATAAGTTTAATAAAAAAATAAAATATTAAAAAGGTACGTTTTATAAATTCATTCAAATAAATAAAATATTAAAAAGGTAGGTTTGAATGAAAAAGTAGTACAACATTCAAACCAATTAAATTAAAATCTTTACAAATTGCACGACATATCCAAAATTGATTCTATAGGTCACCGTCGGATTTGGCATAAACATCTTTGAAACAAACACTTATTTTCGCAATTATGCTTACCTGTGAAAACGCTGTGTCTAAAGATGCAATTCGTAAGCATTGCAACTCAACTTTCAGGGATTGGCCATCACTCCTTTCCCTTGGTAGTTCCTCCGTGGGATCATGGCGGTTATGTGACGCCCCATTCCAAATCCTTGCACAAAATAATAAACAAAAAAAACACAATTAAATTAGATACAATGAATTCCCTATGATAAATGATTTACAACAATTTAAAGATTAAGATCTATCAACTAGTCACCCGATCCATTAAATATTTGCAAAAATAAAGTATTACACTAGCATGATTTGTTTTTGTGACAGGATGTATTCAAAAAATTTAGACAAAGCATGCATCCAATTTGATTCTTAATGAAATATTTATACCTATGACCCACAGAGAAATATGAAAATGTTGCCATCTAAAAACTAGAACACAAAATAAAATGGTCTGCAAAATATGGGAGTTCCTAATTCAAATTAGAGAAGCCAATTTGTCATCTCTCTCCTCTTCCTTCCAGTACTTTGGACCGTTTGATCACAACTATTATATGGAAACTGTAAATAAATCTAGAATGCCCGTAGGCATACCAGAGGTTAGAAAATAACTCCTTATGAAGTGTTACTCGATAGATTGAATTAAGAAAAGAAGATTATGTGGCTAACACTGGTATTAAGCATTGAATCGTAATTAATAATCATTTCTAGGAAAATAATTGTCCTCACCTCACTTAAGGACGAGACTTGGAGGTTCTGTGGAGAAATCCCATAAAATTATTTACAAGGCATCCGTTGGATAGCTACACATAAAGAAATCTCCTATCATCATTCGACTCCGTTGGATTTACATCACATGCATGTTCTATTCTAATCATGTAGCCATGGTTCCTCTCCGCTATAAAGTATCACACATCATGAAACACAAACGTATCACACATCATGAAATGAACATTATAGAAACAATTTTTGTGTAAACAAACTGTTATATTAGAAACAATTTTTCCCTCTCTGTTTTCTCTTCTTTTTGTGTAAATTGTTATATCAGAAACCGTTTCTCCCTCTCTATTTTCTCTKCTTTTTTTGTAAATTGTTATATCAGAAACCATTTTTCCCTCTCTTTTTTAAGACCGTTAAATTATCTGCCCGCTCCACTTTTTCTTCCATTCCCAACGGCTAAAATATCTGTCCGCTCCACGTTCAAATTGCAATAAAAATTCTATTTGATGGATGAACCATTCAAAGGTCTTGTGGCATCTAGTTTGAACATACTCTCTCATGCTTTTCTCCTATCGTTACCGAATCCATAAACCAATGAGTATTTAGATATCTAATTACCTTTCAACAYGTGCCACTGTAACTTCTTAGTGGCCTTGGATTCCCTTAAACACTCAATCCCTTAGCCACTTAGAATTAAGACCGTTAAATTATCTGCCCGCTCCACTTTTTCTTCCATTCCCAACGGCTAAAATATCTGTCCGCTCCACGTTCAAATTGCAATAAAAATTCTATTTGATGGATGAACCATTCAAAGGTCTTGTGGCATCTAGTTTGAACATACTCTCTCATGCTTTTCTCCTATCGTTACCGAATCCATAAACCAATGAGTATTTAGATATCTAATTACCTTTCAACACGTGCCACTGTAACTTCTTAGTGGCCTTGGATTCCCTTAAACACTCAATCCCTTAGCCACTTAGAACACATGTTACTTTAAGTTTAGTCGTAGAATGTTAGTGGCATTGGATTTCTCTTCCGATGATCCATGGATAAAGTTAATTTTGCATTTTCAATATTTAATAGTGTAGTTTAATAATCTTATTATTTGGATTTGTGTTTGAATTTTTTTGTGTAAATATTAATAATTGATATAGTATATTTGATTGTAATAATATATTTTAAAGGTATTGAATTTATTTATGTATTTAAAATAATAGTTTTAGAAATATAAATTGAAATTTAATTGAAATTTATATAATTAAAATTAATAATTATTATGGGAAAAAATACAAATTTTATAATATTTAGATTTTTTTTTTATTTAATTTTTTATTTAAAATTATGAAAATAATTTTTAAAGGTAAAAAGATAAGAAAAAAAAAATTCTTTATATTAAAAATATGATAATGATATAAATCTCAAAGTCATGGTTAAAAATAATAAGAAAAGGAAAATTTATATTAAACCCTAACCTAATAAACTCCAGAGCCATAGTTATAACGAAGCACAGTGTATGCTAGAGAGAAATCCAGTACTTAAACCAGTGATTACATAACTAAAACAAAAAATTCCACCTACGCGAATTCATGAACAAGAGTTATAAATAACGATAAGACAGAGCGACCTTACAGAGTGTTTGATTAAGGATTTCAATTTTAGATTTATATGCTTATCGATAGGAGGAGTAATCTTGAGAGACGCTCCTTGCCACCATTCTCCTCATGCTGAAAGCGGTCCAGAAGCACCAGGAAGGTGTAAGGTGTTTTCTTTTAGAGCAAGTTTGTTCAAAATGACCTCAGACAACTACGGTTACCCTAAAACCCCGAACCTCATGCTTATTGAATGTGAAGAGTACAATCGAGAATGCGCCATGTGATATGAGCAACTTGGTGTGTTTGGATTGGATGAGGGAATAGGGTCGGCTCTCGTCCTTCATCCACCTCCATTAATGGCGAGTCAGATATTAACTCTCGACTGTTAACCTCCTTCCATTTAATTTATTTCATGGAGACAAGGGTGAGCCTCCTTGAAACCCTATGTTCGAAAATATCAATCCTTTGATTACTTCTAGTCAGGTTAGTACCGGTAGTTACACTGTGTCTACACCTGGAAAGATTAACCAATTGTCTTCTTAGAGTTTTGCTATTAACTAGAACTTAGGCTGCGGGTGAAGAAAATACTCTCTGTCTACAAGTAGTTACCAAGGGAGTCATCGAAGTCATATTTACCTAGGGAAATCCAAATAGTTAAGTGCAACGACGAAACATTTAGAATCCGACACCCTTACTATGTGTACAAAGTATTATTCGTGTGTTTTGGAGTCTAAATTTGCATGTCCATGTTTTACAAAGAATCTAGGGCCCTAAGTCCCAGGGTCATGTATTTCCTTTCTTCCAAAGGATAACCCTTTAATCCCCTTGTAAAAGCTAGTATGACTTAAACAAAAGTTGAAAGGAAAACTCTGGATGTTGATTCTGTTATATGCGAAACAGGAAGGTGAATACTTTAGGTATAAGAGCTTCACAATAAAAATTAAATGGATATTTCACTAAGTATGAGTATGTGTTATAGTTTTAGAGTTTTAATGTACTTTAGAAGATATTTTTTTTTTTGATGAAATTGAGGTATATTACAACGTGGGTGCTATCGACGTGTTTTGTTGGTCTAGCATGAGAACTCAAATGCTCAGGGTGAGTATCTGACTACTTGCTTATTTGGTTTGGACCGATTCTGCTTAATCGCTAGGAGGCATTTTCGAGCTGCTCACCCCTATGGCCACTTGTTAGATCCGTTTGAGCTCCTATACGCCCTATCACACCATTCGGGGATAAAATTAAGAATTTTATTGGAAGTAGAATAAGTTTTTTTCCTAATAATTATGTACTATAATTCATTTCAATAATGTAGTATGTAATTGTCTTTTTTCATAGGAAAAAGCAGTTTCGATGATATTCATTAGAATCAAAAGAAAATTTCTATGTGTTATTATGATATTTGTTTATTAACATTATGTGGCGGGAGAATCATTT
>JASDQU010735349.1:269825-280636 GCA_032191745.1 Picea mariana
CTCCCAAAAGGGAAGAAAACACAAACCATAGTTTAAGTATTCCCATGGTATACAATTTGTATTCATGGCTTCAAGGATATCCTCATCCGAAGGAAATTCAATATTCGAGAAATCACATGAACGAGGAGGGTCGAAAGTCACAAAGGGAGAAGAAAATTGACCATATTCCATATGAAGATGGAGGTTTTGGCCAGTAATCACATAGTCTATCAACAAAGAATCATAAGAACAAGGGCTTGAGGATATATAAACAAAAAGATCATACTCAAAAGCAAACTCAATATCACTCGGATCAAGAGGGGAAAGTAAGGGCTCCCATAACCCTGCTGAATAACAAGATTGATCAATTTCTGAGACCATGTCTAAAGAAGGAAAACATGATTGTAGAGTTTCCTTCTTAGAAGMATTTGAACATCGAGGATAATACACCACATAATTGATCCATGGTAGGGTAGAGTCTACAATAACACTAGAAACATATAAAAGGGAAACCTGAACTAACGTCGAATTATGATGGTGATTATCATATTCCATCTGGTCAATAGTGACAATGCTTCCATTGTGAGGGAAATGGATCACCTTGAAGAGCGTAGACACCACAATGTTCATAGCATATACATAATCATGCCTGAGAAGCATATTGAAATATAACATCGACAAGGACAATCTTCCCACCTAACGAGATAGGAAATTGAGGAAGAATACCAAATATTCACTAGGAAGTCTCTCAAAATCCAAAAACTCATGCGAAGCAGACACAATATCAGGAGAACCCAAATCTTACCAAGTCGAGGAGGATAAAATACTTGCAAAGGCTCCTTCATCCACAATACATCGGTAAATGGTTTTTCAATTAGCTTCAACCCTAATTTGAAATGGTGCAGAATAAGGAAGGTGAGGCTCAACAAGGTTATTCCAATCAAAGAAGCCATCTTGGGACTTGTAGGGGGTGTGCTGGAAGTGAGTGGAATGTCCCCTCGTTATGAAGGTACTGAACTAGAAATGATAAAAACATAGTTGGTAGACACATCACTCCCCATTATAACAGTGGGATCAACCAAATATTGCATTGGCATGACCACTTTGGTAGACTTAACAATCTCCAAGAGAAGAGTGGGATCAACCAAAGATTGCATCAACGTGACCACTTTATCAACCACTGGTTGAATATATTACGAGAAAACATGGTATGAAGGCACATCACCCCCCAAAGGAGGAGTGGGATTGGTCGAATATTTCATCGACATGATCACTTCATCAACCAAAGGATGAATAAGTTACTAGGAAACCAAAGAAGACTCGGAATTAGAAGAGCTTACAGACATGGATTACAATATTTGTACCTCTAGAATGCCAAGGCACACATGAGCAAGGTGATCTCCCTTGAAAATATTACAAGTTAAATTAGGCTTACATCCTATCCATCTAGGTTCCTCAACAAAATCAATTCCCCCAACATGACTAGTAGTGGTTGGTTGCTTACCCCCAACATGACTAGTAGAGGTTGTTGACATATCACTCGTATGACTCACATTGACGAGACTTGTGCCCCCAACATGAATTGTAGTGGTTGGTTGCACATATCCAACATGACTTGCAGAGGTTGGTGATTGGTTGATAACATGGATCATAGAGCCTACATACCTATTGCCACTATGACTAGAAGTGACTGGAATCCCAACATGACTCTCAACGACTCGTTGCTTGTCTTCAACATGACTCGGAGAGGTTGTTGACAACTCAACAACAAGACTAGTAGAGGTTGGTGATTGAACTCCAGTATGACTCGCATGTACTAAGTTCTTTCCCCCAGCATGGATTGTATATGATGGGTGTTGGTATTCAACATGAATTGAAGAGGTTGGTGACCTATCTACAACATGACTCGCAGAGGTTGGTGATTTCTTCTTCCTATTCTTCCTCTTTCTATTTCCTTTGGACTTTTGGTTACTAGTATCTAGATTTTCATAAGAGAAGACAAAAGGAGGAGGAGAAGACTTTTCTGATGAAGGATCATCAAAATCATTCCCATGACGTAAGGGGATTAACTGAGGAGCGTCAAGAGAATTAAAGACATTTGGAATGGTACCCAACCAAACCAGTAGTCCCACATTCAACCCAGGAATGTTCAAAGTGGCCCTCAAAGGGACACCAACGTTTCCAAAGAAAGGAAAAGCACAAGAATCCCCTTGCGAAGGGGTTCTTCGTTGGTATATTCAGAAACTTTGTCCATGAATATCTTATGCAAAAGTTCCTCCCTCGCGAGATCGTTTAAGTACGTAAGAGTCTCACACACTGACTCTAGTGAACTAGTGGTATAAAAACTCACGCCTAGGAGGCGGATCAACACTTTCAAGAGAAAGACAAGGTCTTTACCAACCAATAGATCAGTTGGTCAAGCACCTTGAATCAATGATCCAAAAGTGTTTACACTGAAACAAACTAAGGCCGACTACACAAAGCAACACTCCCATAAAAATATCTAAGAGAAACATCGCAAGCAAACAACTTTTCCAAATCTTGAGCCCAGGTGGATGGAAAAATAGGGAGCATAGATCATGCCACTAAAAATTCCCTAAATATAAATCAAGCAAATAAGAGAAGGGTATGAAGAAAAATTACACCAACCAACACTAGAGAAACTTACCGGTTCAAGTGTAACTCGAACAAGGAATCACCCTCTCGATATACTCTAAGAAGCATGGTCTGATTTCTGTCCTAGGTACTGTGGTATGCCCCCTTGCAGTCACCTGTGTGATTACCTATAAAAGGAAACCAGGTTGTCAACTCACAGTCAGTCACAACGCATATACAATCGACAGTCGGGAAGATCGTATGAGCAGGATAACTATGTTTGAATCCTTTCAAGGGTACCGAAAGAAAATGGTCTGAAAGTCAAGTGAGGATCCCAACCATATTCGAGGTCCATGAAGCTTCGTATTTATATGCAGTTAGAAAAATCCCAATAATTACCCTCAAATACGATCCCCACTATGCTTGGTCTGGCTTTGGAGGGGTTATCTCCTCTATCTTTCCTCACACGACCTTGTGTTTAACCCCTATGTTAGAGGGGGTCTCGACTAAGTTTTACGATACTTGAATTCAACACTCCCTATATCAAACTCTTAAGTTTTTTTAGTGCCCTTGGAGAGTTTCCTTTCCACACCTAATCCAAGGCCTTAAAGTCTAGTCTAATTGGTGTACCCTATAAATGAAAAATTCTAATTGATTTTAAAATCAAGAGTTAATTTTGGTGGCTTGATAACTTAGGGGTGCGGTAGTGAAACTTGTGATGTTCTTTTAGAGACAAAAAGAGGTGAATTATATAGATTTTAGAACATTGTGATTTAAATGAAAATGAAAGCAAGCCACGTCCTACAAATGAAGATTTGGCTCTTTTAACTTAAAATGCAAATTTTCAAAAAAAAAAAAAACAAGATCATATGCACAACCTATCCTATGATGCTTTTTCGTTTCCAATGAAATGCAACTACTCAAGCCTTTTCAGAAAGAAAGTATCAAGGAAATATGGTTAGGACTTATTTTCTTTTATAATCAAAACCTAATCTTATACAACCAAATGAACATGTAAAGTAACATGCAAATGCAGTTAAGAAACTTCTTTTTCTTTTTGCAAAATGAATACAAGGGAAAGGGACGAGAAAAGAGTTTACACTTAACTACAACTATTTTTGAAATTTTTGTATGCTTGTAAAACAAAAACAACAAAACAACAATTTTTCTTTTTCTTTTCAAAGCATACCAAGAGAGAAGGAGAGAAACCAAGAGAATGACTCATATCCTAAACCACTGCCAAAAGAAGGGATTCACCAGAATCAAAAGGAGAACCTAAATCTCAAAATCACACCTTCAACCTTGACAAAGGATAGAACGAGACAAATAAAACTATACAAAAATATTTCTTTACAATTTCATAAAAAATATGAGACTTAAATCTTGTTCAACAAAAGTTAATGGAGGTCTCTACCACTCATGAGGACCTGAGAGACCAAAGGTTTCTTGGAAGAAATAAAAAGTTTTTGAAAAAACTCTTCAAAATAACATACATGTGTGTTGTACACATGCATCCTGCGTATTTACATGGACTGGGTTAAACTCAGGGCATGTGTGTATGCGGTTTGGGTATAGAGAAAGGCACGTATATGACTAAACAAACCCCAAAAGAGATAAAATTTAGAGTGACTACCTAGATCAGGAAAAATGGTAATCACCTGGAAGGTTACCAGAGACTCACAGAATAAAAAAGCACAAAAAAATAAATAGGAATTCAAACCCAAAAGAATCTTCTAACAAGACCCTATAGAGCTTCCCCAATGGAGTCGCCAATTCTTCTTTGGGGAAAAATACCCCTAGTTAGGGTCTAGGGGCTAGGCACATAAATGACACCTTAAAAGACAAAATTACTCCTATTCCACCCAAATCTAACAAGACCTAATGAAAATTAAGGAAAGGAAGAGAAAATCTAGGTATGCAATTTAAGTCCTTTAGTTTGTAGTAGATCCTTTCCTCTCATTGTTCACTCCTAGATTGCAGGCCAGCCAAAAATTTAGAGAACAATAAAGAACAACATATGCATAATCACCAAGATCATTTAAAGGCCTATATATTCATGAAATAAATTTATAAATACAAAATATGAATACACATAGATTTGGGACAAGAAAATTCTCTTTTATTGAAAGCAATATGATAAGATACAACCTTAATCTTGCTGACACCACTCCATGAACCTCGCCTAGGTTCCTCTAACATGAATCCAAGTGCACCAATCCCAAAGTGATATACTCACAACCAACATGCCAATCTAAGGAAATGGATGGATTGTATAAGGAGGATGAATGATTGGGAATGCTGAGAATGAAAACTCAGAAAATGATGCAAAGGATTGGAATAATAAGGAGAAATTTTGGCAGAATTCACTTGCCTCTTCTTTCATATCTTCAAATGACCCCTCTAGGGCCCTTTTTTTATGGATAAATGATGGTTATTCGATTGTCCGAAGGGCTACAGGAGTCAAAATGGTTGTTCAACCCAAAATAGCTCGTAAACTACATCGGAAAGCACAATTTTTTTTTATATTTTTTCAACTTTTCAGAGTATACATGAGATTTTAGGCATTTAGTCACGTATGTACATGTGCTGCATATGTATCAGGGCATGTACACCATACAAAAAGAGTTGTCTATTCCCAAGTTGAAGAAGTCACTTATTTCCACAAACAAAATTTCAAACTCCGATGAATATGGAATTTGATAAAACTGTGCTTTATAAGTAATTCACAACACATGTAATACCATGTATGGTGCATAAAGGTAATTTTTATAGGCTACCTTTTGTTCTTCTAGCTCCACAAAATTCAATACAAATCTTGGCAAGCAAACAAAAAATGTACATCTCGAAAAATGAGATGAGCACATTATATAAAAAAAAATAAAGCAAAGTATTGAAGTTAAAGATCATTTTGTCCATAGGGAATCTTCCTTGGAGAAAAAGAAAAAAAAGATAGTAAATTAGAATTCTAAATATGAGTGTATTAATTTTATGTAGAACATGCTCAATTGATAAACATATGTCAAACTTGTATGAAGAAATTTGCTTACAAGCATGAAGTTAGGTAAATTATGTGTTACAAATATCTATGTAGAAGCGACATGTATGGCACATAAGAGTGATTTTAAAAGAATTATTAAGAGTTGCAGAGGCACTTCATGAAAATAATCAATTTTATTTAGACATGTTTGACACAAAAGAGTGATTTTAAAATAATTCTTAAGAGTTGCAGAGGCACTTCATGAAAATATTCAATTGGATGTACAAAACCAAGATCATCACTATACATATGGTTGGCATAATCATCAACTAGACACGTTATATGTGCAATATTTAAATTCCTATAATGTATATATAATGAAATTGGAAGGTAAAACCCTCTCCTTCACCGTTCAAAATGCATTAGACACCGGAGATAGAGGGCTCTGCTAAATTAAGCTAGTTTCCATGGTGAACTTGATGAGCAACGACGACGAGTTTGATACCCTCAAAGGAATTGAGCATGATGATGATAAATCTATTTGACTCTCAACTCCTCCATTGACCATCAAGGTAATTCAAATATTTTATTTTTAAAGTTAATATTTTCCATTTTTTCTATAGGGTGGGAAATTTTGCTTAAATTTCAAATTTATTCTCTATTGTGTAAATTATGTCAGGTTTTATAATTATTTTGAAGATGGGGTTCATTAGTCAAAATTTGTCACTGAGAGGTCCTAGTTCAAGTTCGATGTGTCCATATAGGTAGTAATTGAAAATTTATGAATGACAAGATGAAATTAGGACCCTTGAAATTATGAACATGAAGACTAAGTGAAGACTAAGCAGTAGCTGGACACCCTATGGATTTTTGTTGCTCGAAAATGGGAATGCATGTAATGAGGGTTCAATAAAATAAATAATAATTAAAAAATGTACCGTGATATGCTATAATAACCTTCCATCGTGCGTGACCTCTCAAATTTTGCAATCTGTGCACATATGCATCTATACACCTAGATTATTTTTCTCATGCTCCACTAACATCTTTCCTCTCCACCAACTTTTGGTGTTTCTTCATAGAATGCACCTAGATTCCTTTGCTTGTTCTCCACCAGCCTCCACGGGCCTCTCCACCATATTTTGGTGTCACTTCTTGGCCTTCATTGTCGAGTCCGTTTCGAAGAACCAGAAGATGAGAGTTGTGACTCACTACACCCACAACATTCCCAAACTTGTATTCCCTGGTGGAGTGTTNTGTAACGAGGGTTCAATAAAATAAATAATAATTAAAAAATGTACCGTGATATGCTATAATAACCTTCCATCGTGCGTGACCTCTCAAATTTTGTAATCTGTGCACATATGCATCTATACACCTAGATTATTTTTCTCATGCTCCACTAACATCTTTCCTCTCCACCAACTTTTGGTGTTTCTTCATAGAATGCACCTAGATTCCTTTGCTTGTTCTCCACCAGCTTCCACGGGCCTCTCCACCATATTTTGGTGTCACTTCTTGGCCTTCATTTTCGAGTCCGTTTTGAAGAACCAGAAGATGAGAGTTGTGACTCACTACACCCACAAAATTCCCAAACTTGTATTCCCTGGTGGAGTGTTCAATCTTATCATTGACACTCTGGATCTAAACCGAGTGGTTTCTGTGGACAAGAGTATCATGATGATGACGTTCGAGAGTGGTGAGACTTTTAAGAATATCATTGATTCTACTACCAACGAAGGTCTTGCATTTCCTTATTCACCATACTGGTTAGGTCTAACACTGAGGGGAATGCTAGGAACTGGTGCCCATGGTAGTTCACTCTTTGGAAAGGGAAGTGTTGTTCATGAATTTGTTATGGGCATGAGATTATACATTTTAAAAACATAAAGACATGATTCCATTTTCTTTTCTGTGATAACGTAAATCTCAAAGGATCTTTGCATTTTTCACATTACAGGTTTTTCACACATGTTCTTCATGTTGATATTAGTACGTGTATAGAATGTACAATCACCTTGCCATGCCTTACTAGAAATCTCATTAAGGAGACCTTTTATTTTATGTATTTAATGTTATAAATAAAACTGTATTCAACATGTATCCTTTTGTTCCATGTTTGTTGGCTATATAATACTATATAACACTAGATGACATTAACATATAAGGTTCAAAGAAAGGTTGCAAATTTTGTCAATATTCTCAAACTCCTAATATAACATATGAAGATTTTTAATGAGATGAAATGTCTTCATATTTTGGCATCATGCTCCTTCATTTTAAGTTTACATTAACTTGTATTCAATTCGAAATCCATCCTTTAGGTGTAGGATAAATATAGCAATTAATTAGCATATTTTTTTTTGCGTATAGAAATAGTTGAAAATGATTTAGAAGTTACCAACAAAGTTGAGTATTTATCGCGAAAGCTAGCTTTGAACATCCTTTGTGATCAGTAATTATATGTATTAGGACTATAGTAAAAATATATAATTAGATCGGAAGTTCCTTTTGCTTCCTACTTAGACAATTTTATCTGATTATGATTTTTGGTGATTGCATTTTGTGCATAATGTTTGCAGGTTGAGATGACATATAATTCCAAAGGAAATTATGCAACAAATGTAAAATTTACCCCTCCTTGGATTATGAAGGAATGAATCTTACCAATGAATAACATGGAGAAGTAAAAGGAGATTCAAAATATGAGAAAGCAATAGCTATCCCCCAAAATGACAATGCAAAGTCCATAGAGGTCTGAAATGAGGAAAATAATAATTAAATCATTGATTGTCATTTTTGAATGACTCTTAATTAACCCTTAAATTTGTGCATAAACCATATAGGACTTGTCATCTACACTTCCTCATGAGACACATAGTTCCCATATGACTAAGTTATTGTCCTTCTGCTCTCAATATTCAATATGTTGTTATCTCCATAGTTTTAGATGGTTTAGGTATTTCTCTTTTACTGACTATATTGCAAGAAGAATACATAAAATCTTATCAAGCTCAACTTATGAAGATGTATCAAAGTGAATATTCAAAATATGGTGAATATGCTTCTGTTGAGCATTGTGTGGGACATAAAGCAAAATGAGAAGAATCAAACAAAGAAGAATCATAAGATGCTTCTGCTGTGTGTCGTGTTGGACATAAATGAAAATTAGAAGAATCAAAGGAATAAGAATAAGAAGATGCTTCTGCTGAGAGTCGTGTTGGACAAAAAGAAAAATGAGAAGAATTAGATGAAGAAGAATCTGATCATCTGTACCATTTTGCAACATGTTCTCGTACTCGTTATAGATCTTTTATCTAAATTTTAATATGATTCAATTGTTTTTTAACACATACATTTTGGCATATTAAAGTCGTATTAATTATCAACATGATTTCACAAGAATATGAAAAAATATTGAGAGATGAGGTGGATGGTGTAGCATATTACTAGTTATCAAAATATGTTCTTCCTTTTCATGTAGCAGAGCAACGCCCTCAATGGGAGAAAGGGAGGTGCTTTGATGCTTCTGCTACTCATGTTGCTGAACAACTAGAATTATATGAAGATGAATGCTCCTATGCTTTCTCCCTGTTGCTTCCCGCATCAGGATTCATGCAACCTCCTTCAAGTCAGTTATACCAAGGAGAAAGAGAACTGCATGTAATGCTCATAATGGATCCGGTTTGAATTTTTTGCAACTTTATTTGGAAGGTGGTATGTTGAGCATGGATAATTTGGATTTGAAAAGAGGCAAACTGATATAGAGATATAAAGATATAGATGCACACAGATCAATCACAAAGTGGCCACATGGTGAATGTAATTAGTGAGGTAAAAAGAGAAATGTTGGTTAGGGGATGAAGAGATGGAAGGGCAGTGACTGGAAGTGGCGAGGAGGACAGGGTTCTAGCAGCATCGTCAGATCTAGTGTCAACAGTGTCAGGGCCGATAAATTTGACGAATCAATTTTATTTGTTTTTTAAATCAATTTTAAAGTCTAACAATTAAGAAAATTATTTTTCCCTTCACTAGGGATATTTAGTCCCCTCAATATCATAGGGGCCAATAAAAAAAGTCAAAATATAAATTTTTGAAAATTATAAAAATATTTTTTAATATTTCAAAAAATAAATTATTAAAAAATAATCCACAACATGAAAAAATCTTATAAAAAGATACAAAATGCACTCAATATTATGTCAAAAAACAAGTGTTAATAATCTATGCTTCATGAAATCTATTGAAATTTATAGTCCCTCGCATGCAGTGACTAATAAATAAAACTTGTTAACAAAAATCCAACAATCATAAAATTTGCAACAAGTTACACACTAAAAAATATGTTTTATTCTTATGAACCATATAAATTAAATCTTTAAGATGGAACATAAATTTTCTTCCCCACATAAAAAGAACATAAAAACTTCTTAAGGAGTTGCTCTCACCACTTCGTATTTTTTTGGAATTAATTATTAATAAAAATAAAAGTATAAAGTTAAATAAATCATATAATCTTGATAGGATGATTAATATAGTGATATTCACTCTAATATTGTATTTTCATTGAATTTAAATGGATAAGGACATAATTAACTAGAATAAATTACACTTAAAAAGCATTACGATATTTAAAATGCATTATTTTAATTAAAATGTATTAGGATATTGAAATTGCATGATAATATGTAAAGTGGAGTTAAATTGACACTAATGTAAAAAAAATTATAATGCTATTTTATAATAACAGAGAATGACAAATAATAGACAATGACTCATCATTAAATTACTAGTTTTATAATATTTAAAATGAATTGAAATATATAAAAAACAATAATAGACAATGACTCATCATTAAATTACTAATTTTATAATATTTAAAATGCATTGAAATATATAAAAACTCATCATTAAATTACTAATTTTATAATATTTAAAATGAATTGAAATATATAAGAAAAAATAATAGACAATGACTCATCATTAAATTATTAATTTTATAATATTTAAAATGCATTGAAATATATAAAGGGAAGATAATTGATAGTCATCTATTAACATTTATCAACTAATAATAAACAATGACTTATGATTAAATTATGTATTTTACAATATTTAAAATACATGACTTATGATTAAATTATGTATTTTACAATATTTAAAATACATTGAAATATATAAAATGAAGACAATTGATACTCATATATCCATTTTCATTTTGTTTAGTAGTGAAATAAATTAAAAATTAAAAATTAAATGT
>JASDQU010735350.1:9491-25458 GCA_032191745.1 Picea mariana
AGAAAACTAAGACAAAATGATGGAGAAAGGGATGGAAGACATGATTCATGAGGCTTTGGAAGGTGGAGGGGGCATTACACAAGCCAAAGGGCATGACCAAAAACTCATAGTGGCCCTCATGAGTGAGAAAGTCCATCTCGGGAATGTTTGCCTCTTTCATACGTATCTGGTGATAGCCCGAGCAAAGATCAAGTTTAGTAAAGAATTGGGTGTCACTCAATTCATCCAGGAGGTCATAAATGATAGGAATGGGATATTTGTCTTTAATGGTCAGTTTGTTGAGGGCACGGAAGTCAGAACACATTCACCATGAACCTTCTTTCTTTAGGACCATGACTACAAGAGAAGAGTAAGGGCTCGTACTAGGGCAGATAGCGTCTACATTAAGGAGTTCCTGGACCATTTTCTCAATTTCATTTTTTTGCGAAAAGGGGTGGCGATATGGACTGATATTGGGAGGAAGGCTTCGGGGTAAAAGGGGAATGGAATGATCATGAACACTATGGGAAGGAGGGAGGCCTTGGGGAGTGGAAAATACCATTTAATGTTTAGAAAGGAGAGCTTGGAGGTCATGTGGCACCGAGGGTGTCTCTATTTCTTGAATGGCATGGAGTTAGGCAATGACACCAGAATGACCTATTTTGAGTATCTTTTCCATGCGATGGGAACTAATGACCTCAGGTGAACTAGCAGTGATGACTTGGAATTTATATTGGTGGCCTTCCTAGTTGAATTTCATGGTTAATGTCTTAAAATCCATGAGAATGGGAACCAAAGTTCTTAGCCAGTCTGCACCCAACACAATGTCACAACCACCCATGTCGATAGAAAACATATGGGATTTTAAGTGGTAGTCACCGATTTGGGGACACACATTTTCACAGCACCCTCTGCATTTCATGGAACCACCATTGGCAATCATGATTTGGAAATTGTTGACAACATGGATGTAGCAAGGATTTTCTTGGGCAACGTGGCGATGAATAAAATTATGGGTGCTTCCACTATCAACCAGAATGATGACCTTCCGATGCTTGATGTAACCAATTAACTTGACGATTTTGTTATCAGAGTAATTGGTAGGTGCGAACACTAACAGATCTCCCTAGATCCACCTAGATCTAGAACAAAACATGGTAGGACATGACTCTTTCCCTAAGTTATGACCATTGAATTAGCTAGTAAGGAGGAACAAGTGACATACCTTTGTATCGGTTACTTAAGTCTCTGTTGCTCCCACTTCGCTCTGGTGCTCTCATGAGGTCAAGACCAATACAACACAAACCAACCAAAGTGAAGATAGCAAAATGTATTCAATCGTCAACTTATGCATATGATCAAGGAGTTACACAATAAAGTAAGAATGACTTTATGTGAAAAGGACATGTCGTTGTATCATATTAATTGAAAGTAGAAGATACAACCTAATCACCTTGATGTCACAAGCTTCCTTTCGATGACTCTTGGTTCCAACACACACACTTTCTCTGTGCTTGCATGAATAAGATCAAATTCCTTTTGATAGACCTACTAGAGTCTCCAAGCTTCTGTTCAAGATGGGTTCTTCACACAATTCCTTCACCAATTCTTCAATTAATCTTGCTTAACCTTTTCCATGAGAATCCTTTCAATATATAGGAGAGGGTGAGATGGTTACATGGATGAGAATGATCCCACCAATTCAGGGAAGCCAGTAAAATGACAACCATACGAATGCCAACCTATTTTCTAGAATATTCCCTTCTAGAACCCTCGAGACTTCTTCTCTTTTCCAAGTTCAAAAATAAGTTCGTACCCTGTGTATAGAGAAACCTATGAGAAGTTTTCACCCTAGATGAAGGTGGACTGCGAGAATGGGTAATTCTCACACCTTAGGCTATATGTAGCATGCGAGCTCACTTTGAAAATATGTTTTCTGGAAGGACATAAATGCCACTTTTATGAGGAAAAAGTTCTTGTTGGGAACCTGAGTAAACCATTGTCAATACATCACCAGGATGACGAAAATCATGTGTAACAAAATGACCCCCAAATTATGAGGCCGGAATCAGTGACAGTTGAAATACTTTGTAAACTGCGTATGTGTTTCAGAAACCAGGAGCACACCTAATCGCAAACCTGAAAACAACCAAGAATCTGCAGAATATCATACTAGTTCTTAGGTAGGCATTCCCATACTCAGATCATGGATAGATGACATCATAAAAATAGGTCATGGCCACCCATCATACACCATGGATCCATGCCATCAAAATATCTCATAGCTACCAAGAATACACTGTGGATCCATGCAAGAAGATTCAAATTAAGACGACATAGCCACGAGACATACAAAGTGGATCTATGTGTCAACAAATTATACATATTCCATCGCAACCTGGATCAAACAGATGAGATCCAGGGTCTTCAATCTCATCACTTGAAATTACGAATCTAACCATGTGATTACATGTGCTAAAGTCAAACATGGTATAAACCACTTGATTACCAGTCATTGATGAAACCGTTAACAAGTGCGAGGGAAATCACCATTAATGTCAATGAATCCCAAGGTACACTGGTACAATCCACTGAATGTGAATAAATGAGTTGAGGATAAACATTCAATGAAATCTCCTAATCAAGGATCCATGATGAAAACCCACTGTTGAAAGTGAGGAAACTTGCCATTGAGGCATGCAAGTTCCAAGGTACCAAATAATTTCCCAAGTCTTGTTTCTGGATAATAAGCTGGAGTCGATGGAACAAAACTCGTCACAAGAGGGCCTTGATGTATCCCCCATCAATGACATGAAATGAGTAACAGATTTTGAAGGAGGAATAGAGTATGATGCAAGTTGAACTAGACACAGGGAAGGCCGACATAGAGAGAATGGACAAATACAAATGGCCGACTCAATTTCAGATGAACTTCTTTTGAACATATGAATGACACGACCAATGATTTAGCAGTATTGACTCAGAGACGACTCAAGATATGACCTTGTAACAAATTGAATGAGAGACAAATGGATTTCCCAAACTGGCTTCAGATAATGAATAAGGGGGTGTCATCTTCAAGAGTGACACTTACTACCAATAATATGAATACGAAAACACATCCCTTTCCCAAATTTTCCCCCACCATTTCTGACGAGTACCTCTTTATTTTTACGCAAGCTTGAGGAGGATAACATATTCTTATTGATGTAAGCTCATCCTTTGGATGAGTCCTTCGGAGTATGTTTAACGGATCCTAGGAAGGAGTGGTTTGGCCCCATTATGGGTCTTTCGATGCTTGTTTAACAAGTCCAAAGATAGAAAACATGAAGGTTTTTCATGATTATAGAGTCTGGGAAAACACTCAAAATAGAACTCTCTTAGTTCCTTTGTCATAAAATAGTTTGATGAGACCGAAAAAGAGATAAATTATCACCCAAAAGACACTTTCTTCAAATACTTTAACGAGAGTGAAAATAGCAAGGTCGCTCAGCATTCTTTTCATGTTTAGAGAGTTTGAAAACAGCTTAAAGAGAACTCCAGGGGGTTCCATTTTCGTATAACCTTGTTGAGCTCGAAAAAGTGATCAAAGTGTGCTCGATTAATTTCTTATGTATTTTCGAGCATGAGAACGGACAAAGACCAAGCTCTAGGTTTTGTGCAAAAATCATAAAAAACAACTTAATCATGCGATGAAAAAGAGAAAAAATTCATATCCCTGTGTATGGACATGAAAGGCGTATTAGGCATTAGGTTTAATAAATAAATCAATTATAAAAACCAACAAAATGGTAAAAGTAAATATAAGTGGGTAAAAGTTATTTTTACCATAGTCATTGTAACTTTGCCAAGATTTTAGCCCAAAACCCCTCTTTTTCCCTTGAATTTAGGCACTCGATTGTGGAAGGTACGAACAACCATTTGGCGAACCGTCTTTGGTAGTGAGGTAATCTTCTTGTCTTCTATCTTTTCATGGTTCAATTTTTAATTTTCATTGGTAAATTTCAAGTTTTTGAGCTTGTTTTAGGGCTCAAATTTGCACTCAGGCATTCTCGTAGGCTAGCCACACGGGACCTTCGAGAATGCATGATTCTCGTAGGTGGCCCCAAAGCCACCTGCGAGAACCTTGCACTGTGCCAAAGGGGCACCTGTGAGAACTGCAAAGTGAAAAATTTCTTTAATGTTTTCTCAATGAAAAATGTACCAAGTCTTGCAGAGATTTGTTAAAATTTTTCTTATGTGTCTTATGTAGGCATTTGGCTATCACCATGGTTCTGGAATGGCATGAAAGAGAGCATGAAGAAGATTATGCTATTGCCGGGAATAACCTGGGCACCGTTGCCACTTTGCGAGACTGTGGTCTCATGAAATTATTTCAGATCCTGGGTATGAGGGCCCAAGTCTGGCTGTTGGAGAGCCTCGTTCATATGTGAGGCGTGGACCAGCAAGTATTCCATGTCGGGGTCCACACATTGTCCTTGGATATCGAGGACATTTATTTCTTGATAGGACTGTCACGACATGGGTACCACGCTAGCTTTACTAGTAGCCGAGGTGGTGGGTTGCCTATGAGTGAATATTGTCGTTTGTACTGTGTTCCAGAGGCGGAAAGAAGCAAAGGAAAAGTGGCCATTTGTGGGGTGCAGGATTTGACCCTTCACACTATTTTGTTCACCATTGCTCATATGGCTGGGAGAACTTCTCCACACATGGCTCTCTAGAGCTACTTTCAGTATTCCATAGAGTGTACTGAGCCTCGGGTTTTTAACTGGTCAGACGCAGTGCCTCGTAGCATGAAGAGGCAGTTGACCAAATGTAGGAGAGGCGACCTAAAGAAATTTAGGTGAAGGTCATTGTTGGTGTCCTTATTTCTTGAGAGGGTTCCCTTGCTGAGGTTTCAGGTTGGGTGGGGTTTACCAACTCTAGAGGATCCAAGAATGCTGAGGTGGTGTAACCTCATGGCCCGGCATGTAGCTGGACCAATCATCAAATACAATGATTCCTTCTTTGACTGGTTGCGACCATA
The DNA here is from genome assembly GCA_032191745.1 of Picea mariana. Lineage (NCBI taxonomy): Eukaryota > Viridiplantae > Streptophyta > Pinopsida > Pinales > Pinaceae > Picea > Picea mariana. The sequence continues at coordinate 14,497 of JASDQU010735350.1, forward strand.
GATGATGATGGTCGATGATTATTCCTATATTGGGTTGGACTTTCAAGGGGATCTGGACTTGTCCCTGCCTGAGGGCACTCAGTGGGGGGATCTCGGTAAGAAGTACACAATTTTTACTTTTTAAATTTTTTTGTGAATTTTATCATATGCAAATGTTTTTATGTTCGTCCAAGGTCTAATTAAAAAAATTATTTTTTTACGACACAAACATGGGGCCTTACCGACCTCCAGGTACTTCTCCTATTCATCGATGAGGAGAGGTGGCTCCAGTTGCACGATGGGACGTTGAATATTATGAGGTAGTCGAACAAAACCTAGAGGGTTTGACTGCATACATTCTAGACATGCCTCTTGGAGAGGTTCCACGACGTTATTAGCATCATACGGTGGGGGTGTCAGAGTCTGTTGGCCAACTTCTTCATAGGGTTTCCTGGGCAGTTGTGTGTTACCGTGAATGTCATCCATGACGTCACTTTGTAGAAGCTATGAGCTTCATATTTCGAAATTTTTGTCCTTTGACAGAACGTTTTTGTAAAAAACTTTTTGATCGTTATATATACATACGGCTTCTATCGGTTTATCTTTTGTTGTGTGATACTTGTGATGTGATTGATTTATAAATAACCCAAATGTCTATCTAATACATAGTTAGCTACTGCATCAGTTAATGTATTTAGGCATCTGGGAATATGCTGATATTCAATATAATCAAAATAACGTTCTAAGAGGCGAATTCGCAAATATACCCTTAAAAAAGTAGGACTTTGAATAGCATAGACATTACTTAACTGTAGTACTACAAGCTTCGAATTGATTTGCACAACCAAGTGATAGATACCAAGCAATATTGCATCGATCAACAATTCGATAACGATGCTATACTCTGCAATATTGTTGGTTGCATGACCAAGGCACACACCTCATAGAGTGATAAGTTCGTTTGTAGGGGTGTAAATTGCCCATGCAGTAGAAGCAAGGTTTTGAGTACTACGGCTAGTGCCGTCAGCGAGGCCAATACGGGGTAGCGAAGACTCTGACATCTGGAAATCAAACACAACGTCACATAAGGATAGAGACTAGATAATGAAAAAAAACATCCTACAGTAACACACAAGAAGTATGATACAATAAAATACAAGTACTCATGCACAGCTGATCTTATGCATAACACTTTTTTAAGTACAACCCATTTCTGGGTTCACTCAAAGGGATACCGTCATAATCAACTAACTCATAAGCTCCTTTCTCCAAAACTCGTCTAACGATATAAGGACCTCGCCACATGGCTTCGAATTTTCCATCTCCTAGCATATCTCGATCTTGTTCGTAGAGGAGAACCAGATCTCCTTCAGAGAAAACGTGAGGCTTGACATGTTTGTCATATTGGGCCTTGACACTTTTCTTCTGGGCTTCTATGAATAGGGTAGCATCGCGTCGAGTTTCATCTAATCACATGAGATACAACATATGTTCTTTCTCTGCAGAAGTGTTTGGTAGGAGTTTGACAGCTAGTTTTAAGGAGGGTATCTCACATTCAATCGGGAGGATGGCTTCCAAACCATAGACTAACCGGAAAGGTGTAAACCCAGTAGCGGACTTAACGAACATCCGGTAAGCCCACAATGTTGAAAAAAACATTGTGTGCCAACTTGTTTTGTGAATCCCTATCATTCGTCAAAGCATGGTTATGAGAACATTATTAATCGCTTTGACTTGGCCGTTGGCTTGTGCGTAATAGGGCATTGATTTTTCATGGCGAAGACCCAACTTTTCAGTGAGTTTGGACATCATGAAGTTTCTAAAGTGGCTACTGTGATCAGTGATGATAGCCTGAGGAACACCAAAACGAGCTATGATGTGATTGAAAATGAATAATGCTACGGTCTTTCCAGTATTGTCAAATGTTGGCATCGCCTCGGCCCATTTCATAAAATAATCTATGGCTACAATAATGCATCCATGCCCCCTAACCGAGTGGGGGTGACATTTCATGAAATCGATGCCCCATTTCGTAAAGGAACCAATGGATACCATAGGGTGAAGAGGAGTGGGATGTGACTGTATCTTATGATTATAGGTCTGGCAAGCGTGGCATTTTTTGACGGCGATTATGCAATCGTTAAATAAAGAAGCCCAAAAATACCCTGCTCGTAAGATCTTCTGGGTAGTAGCATACCCAGACATATGACCACCATAGGATCTAGAATGGAAATCATTTAAGGCTTTCTCGGCTTCGTTGAATGTGAGGTAGCATCGAAAAAATGATTCAATCCCACGATGATAAAGAGTATCACCGAGGATAATATATTGACAGGCTTGGTAGCGTATTCAACGCTAGTCAGTACTGGAAAAATTGGGCTATAAAGGATGGGTTTGGGAATATATGATGATATCTCCATACCAAAGATCATCAAAACTAATTAGGAAAAGGGATTCATCAGGTAATGAATCAGTTGCTACATTTTCCGTTTCAGAGTAGGGAAAGTCGCATATCAACTCGACAAATACTAAGGACTTCTTGGACTTAGTTCATTCGAATTCCAGGTCAAACTCCTAGAGTATCATGATCCATTTGGAGTATTTTTCCCCTAGCAATTGACGTGTGAGAATGTGTTGCATAGGGTTGCAGTTAGAAATCACCGTAGTCTTGCGAGAGAGGATATAGTGCCAGAAGTGTTGAACCGCTTGGACGACTACCAAGGCTAGCTTTTCGACATGTAAATACTTGGTTTCAGTAGGTGTTAGACCTCAAATCAAGTAATAGATAACATGTTCATCATGAAAATCATCCTCTTGGATGAGAACCATAGTGATGGTGTAATCTGAGTCTGCGAGGTAGAGGAAATAATCATGACTTTAATTGGAGGGGAAGAGAAGCAGAGCACGTGTCAGGGATAGTTTCAAAGCTTCGAAGGCTTTTTCGACGATGGTATCCCATACGAAATTAGACCCATTTTTTAGGAGTCACGTAAATCTAAGAGTTATCTCGGCATAGTTCGGGATGAAACGACGAAGAAAGTTTTCTTTCCCTTGCAAACTTTGTAACTTGTGAAGTGTAGAAGGAGGAGGGAGATTGAGGATCTCCTCAACCTTTAAAGGATATACCCTGATACCTTGATGTGAAACAGTAAAGCCTAGAAGTGGATCGTATTCTATGCAGAAAATTCACTTGTGAGGATTCAAGCATATATGGTAAAACCGACAGCAGAGGAAAATCGGAGGTGGATTGGATGGTCGACCCGATGCATGGAATGAGTAGGTAAGTCATCAAAATATGGTTGCATGATGTGCTTGATATCATGGAAGGCATAAGACATAGTGTGCTAAAAATTTACGCCAATGTTCTTTAGACCAAAAGGAAGTTTTCGATAGGCGAAAGTTCCCCAAGGACAAATGAAAGTGGTTTTGTGTTGATCCTCGGGAACAATATTGATTTGATTATATCCAAAGAAACCATCCATTAGAGAGAATATTTCACTTTTGATGCAATCATTGACAATCTGATCAACGAAGGGGGTAGCAAAGTTGTCTTTAGGACAAGCTTTGTTAATATCCCTATAATCAATGCACACGCGGATTGTGCCTTGCTTCTTGTCGATCAGGAAAAGATTGGAAAACCAGTGAGTGAGGGCCACTGGGTAAATAAAGTTGGCTTTGAGAAGTTTCTTGACTTCAAGCTTGATAGCAGTCGCTTTACATGGGTGAACTAGATGAAGGCGTTGCTGGACAGGTTTAGCGTCTAGGTATATCTTGATCTCATGTATCACAATGTTGGGGTTGATACCCGACATTTCTTCATAGCTCCAGGTGAAGACATCACAAAATTATTTTAAAAGTGACTTGTAGGTGATGATTTCATCAGGGGAACACGAAGCTCCGATATGCACATTTTCAGCAATTCCAATTTTGATGGATATGTCGAGGGGAATAGTGGGTGAGATATTTCTTAAGTTCCCTTCAGAAAACACATCGTGTGTAGACTCGGGAACGGTTGAAATGATGACAATGGTCAATGGGGTCGAGATCCATTGGTAGCTCTCGATGGTGTGTTGTTCTAGGAAGAGGATGGAATGGTGATGTCCATCATTCCAAGGGGTGTATTCCATGACAGACATAATCATATCATCCATGGGAAAAATGACACGGAAAGGATTTGGAGATAACTCACCAAGAGAGGGGGTAGAAGGGGTTACCGATTGAATGGCCTGATAGGAAAATTCGATTAGACTCAAAGGCATTTCATCGCCATAACGAAGATGATCATCGGGTCGGGTACCATCCATGGGTCATGAGACATAGGGGTTCCTTGAATCGAGGTGGAGATCATATTGATTGAGGTGACAGACAAGTGTGGAACATCGGGTGGTGGAATGGGGAAGGTACCCACTAACAAAGAGTCTTCGAGAAGACCTACACTGACGTTCTCGTTACCCGGTGGGGTTTTAGTGATGAACGGTATGTTGCCAGTACGCGTATCTAAGTTAAATAAGGCTAATTGGTCGATGGTGATTACCTTTCCTTGATGTGCGAAACGTACAACATGAAAAAGAGTCAACACAACTATGCACATGGAATCGATCTAGCTACAACCAAGAAGAATATTGTAATCGAGAGGAGCGTCAAAGACTTCTACTTTGACTTGGACCATTTTTCCTTCTAGCATGATTGGCAATGAAGGAAGGACATCGTAAGGATTAAAACTTTAGCCATTGAAAGCATTGAGTGTGTTATGGGATTCAATCAAAGAGGGAGAGCCGATGGATTTCCAGTAGGTAATGGACATGACACACGTCGAGGCACCCTCATCGATAACGGTTCTACAAATGTTTTTGTCAGAGGCAATCACTTGGATTTGGAATGTGAGTTGAAGGGGAAACCTTGGAATGTGATCTTCCAAGTCAAAAATTCATAAATTCGTATCTGTCGAGTCGATTCCACCAATAGCTTTCAACAGTGCCTTCCATTGTGTGGGACAGCTTTGAAGGACTTCGAGGGCTGACATCGCGGAAGGTGCTTGGGCCAGATCTTCAACAATGCTATAGTTCTAGGCAGCACGAGCATGAGGATTGAAAGTTGATTTCTGAATGACGCCCTTTGGAGGGGGGGCAAAGAACTGTGTTAAGGCTCATTCATTCAAGATGAAGAGGATCGTTGGCGGGTGGAGTCGTGGGAGATGGTTGGACCAATGAAGGAGGTATATCATCAACCTTCTCTTTAGAGGGAGAATAATCTTTTGTTTGAGTGGTAAGTGTGATGTCATTCTTCTTTAAATCGCCAATACACATTAATACATAGGACATAGTAGAAGGGGAAGGTTTGTCATGAATGACCAATTGGGCCTATTATTGAGAGGGGAAGGGTTGGGGCAAAACAACCAGAGTGGGTGGTTTCGGGGCCCCTTGAAGGAAATTAGTAACCTCGGTGCGTTGTGGACAATCCTTCGTGTAGTGATCATCACCACAAATAAGACAAGGGTATCAGGGTTTGTGCTTATCCCTATCGTCAACAGGTGGATTTTTGGTTTTCTATCCTTGCGAAGTATTTTTGTCCTCCTTATTCTTACCCTTTCCCTTTCTGGATTTTTTTTTACCGGCTAGGGTAGATTGGACCGTATTTACCTCAGAAGTCTTGCCGGTGGGAGGGGTAGGAGATGGAGCATTTTGAACATTAGAAGAAGTGGTTTTGGGGTTGTTTCTCGAGGAGGAATTTGGTTGGGCATGGAAAGTGCCAATCACACCGTTAGCTGCATGAGAAGTAGTTGGAGTAGTTGAAGTGGTGGAAGTGGAAGGACGAGGTGCATCAGGGAGTAAGTCGTAAAGAGTACCCATTTGTGAGTAAACAAGGTCAAGATATTGAGCATGACTTATGACCTTTTCTTCTGTGACAACTCCACCCATGGCGATGTCACGAATAATGTCATTCACAAATGATTTTGTGAACCACTCTGCTAGCAACTGATCGAGAAGTTCGAGTTTGATGAGACGTGGTCTCCATCACCACTCATGAATGTGATCGGATATATGAGTGGGTTTGTTTTGTTTGAAAGAACTCAGAATCTCAGTCCCTATTTCATAACGGATCAATAATTGGTAGTGGGTGAGGAAATCCATAGCTAGGGTGTTGAAGTCAATGAAGAAACCTTGTGGTAATTCTATATACCACTTCGCGGCAGAACCTGTGAGAGTTCTTTGAAAAATACATAAACGAATAGAGTCATCCATCAAGGAGTTGGATGAGAACTAGAGGTGAAAAGTCATCACATGATTGTTCGGGTCCTCTCCCGCTTTGCCATCGAATTTAGGGATGTCAGATGGTAACTTGGCTGGTATAGTGGGCCATTGGGGAGAGTGACGGATTGGATCATTTAAAATCCTCAATAGATCCAAGAGGTCCAAAGTGGCCAAGAAGGGTAACTGTCTATTCACATGCGGGTACTGGTAGCTTTGGGGAGGGAGTTCCGTTGGCAAACCAGTGGGACCATAAGCAGTCTGCATATAATTCGAAGACCCAGACAGATTTGGTGGTTGTTGTAGAGTAAAGTAGCCCACGGGATTGTATCCTTGAACAAGGACATGAGTTTGAGCATTCGAGCCCCAAATAGGATTGGACATACCTGAATATGGTTGGCCTATACTAGGGGGTATAATGGATGTAGTCGAAAGCTGTTTCCCCTAGTTGGTTGAGGATTATGTTGTATCAGATGGTTCCAATACTGGGCTAAGGATGGAGGCATGTTTTTTCCATAGGTTCGGGTCAGTGGGGGTTGTCCTCCAATCGGGGGTTGAGTTCCAATTTGGGGTTGTGTTCCAATTTCGATTTGTGTTCCAATAGGAATTTTCCCTACAAGGGGAGGTTGAGCCAAACCTCCTTGGTGAAATTGTCCACCAACAGGAATCTGGTAATTTGGTGTGAATGACAGAATGGCGCCACCTGGATTAGTGTCGCCGATAGAGGATGAAAAATGTCCTCCGAAAGAGGGTTGAGGAAGAGTCGGAATGAAGCCAGAGGAGAGTGCCCAGAAGAAGAGGGACCACTAGGAGTTCTGGATGGGGTTTGTGTAGGAGTGGGAATAGAAGCATTCAACGCACAGTATCTGGGTGGAAGCATCGGGGTGACAATAGGCTAGAGCGGTATGCCAATGGGGGCTTTACTAGCCGTTGTAATCATGGTGTGAATACTCATAGTATATGTGTAATAGAAAATATCTAAAGCGAGGGTCAAGATATGGTCAACTCACAGAGCTTCTGTACCAAGAAAATAATAAGTAGTAGTAAAAGGTACTGTGCCCGGGTCAAAGGTTTCGGGGAACACAGGTGAGATGGTGATTTCAACGCATTCTCCTAAGCCAAAGAGATCCCATCTAAAAATGCCAGTAGACCAAAAAGGATTTTGGCCCTCAGGTCTTGGAAAAGGTCCAGTCAGTGATCCAGAAGACAAAATAACTAAGTCTTTGGAAGAATTCACTCGCATAATACGTCTCTCATAATCAGGGTGAAGTCAAAAGTCCTCTCAAGAATTTCTAATTTGGAACTGTTCTAGAGAGTCAGTTCTTTCCACTTGTGGAGTGGTGACATCTTGGACTTCACTCTGTTGAGGAGAGCCCTCTGGTGAGCTTGTAGGCAGGGGTTGAGAACCTTCCATATTTTCTGGAGGTAAGCCATGTATTCTATGTGAACGACATGGAGGGTCTATTGTGAACGAGTTACAAACTTACGAAGAAAATTTTGTGGTAAACTTGGGTAAACAAACATCATGCACTAGTAAACAGAATCTAGGAAACAATACCAAGCAAACAAGACCTTTTAATTCTAAAGTCACTAGTTGGTGATGAAATCCAACGTCGCAACAACAAGATGAGAAGGGGCTGGGCTAGGGTGGAAAATTTACATTGACAACCTGCTTAATGGACTTACACCCTGATGCAAGCTCCCACACATAATTGTGGGTATACCCTCCAAGGAGCCCGAGTGAGTTTGGCCAACGTCAATTCCAGGTACCGTGAAGACTTGCCCCTTCACAGTCACCTTGTGTAAGATCCTAAGAAGATAGGTCATTAAGGTTACTACCGACAACAATAAATCCTAGGGGGACAGTCGATAGTCTGATCCACACACAAGGGCATGGTATCTAGCCCGAAATCAGCTTGAGAGGCTTCCACTCATCGTTGTGGGTATACCCCCGTAATACATGCAATCTCTACACCGATATCAACAAAGCAAGGTGAGTAAATCTGTCAATATCAATGTGACCTCGGGTTTGACCCTTGTGTGAGAAGGGATTCCCAGGACAAAATGTTGTAAATGGAATTTGACACTCCTTAACACAAGATGCTATTGTGTGTTTTGTGATTTGGAGAGTGTATCTCTCTACCTATTCCAAAGCTCTATCCTAGCTAACTGTTGGTGTAATAGAGTCCTAGAAAAGAATTACTAGTTAAATTTTAAAATTGCGCAATATTATTAAGGGTTGTTGTTACTCAAAGGAAACAGAGATGAAACTGATGTTGTGTGAGACTTTGACCCAACAATGCAAAGATAGGAATGAAAGATATCAATTTTCGTTCGATGAATCCTATGTACAGGAGGGAAAGAGAATTTTTCTGGAACAATCTTGAACTACGATATACAATCTTCTTTAAAATGCAATCTTCAATGAATCACGTGACAATGACAATTCTCTATTTGTTCTATTTCAACAATTGATTTCCAATATTTTCAAAATGAAAATGCTTTTAAAAATATTTTTTTTTTTTAATTTTCAAAAAGAACCACCATGGTGGTGAAACTAAGGAAAACCAATAACTAACGAATAATCAATAAACAAAACCCAAACCAATCTTTCAATGGAGACAAAAATGACAAGCAGACAAGACTAGTCTTTTCAATTGCATGAGAACAATGATTTTCCAAATAATGAGCAAATGATAAATAAAAACAATCCCAACTTTCAAACTGATCACCGTCTCCTAACCAAACAAGTACTTTGATTCTAAGATCAGAGATTACATCCTTGCTAAGAAAAGTCAAGAGATGAGAGTTGCGAAAAAGATGGACAAAAAGAGCCTTTGATTTCCAAAGACTGATCGTGCACAAAATCCAAAGTCAAGAAACAATCAACCAGTGGTCCAAGAAGTTCTTTTCAGACACCTATATAGATCTGGGTATCTGAGCATACAAAAACCTTAAATCCAAAAATTTAAAAAATGGGTTTGCAGGCTATTGGTGAGGTACAGTGCAAGAATGGGGCATTCTCATAGGTTAGCTTCAAGCAAGGTGTGAGAACCTCAAACTGGACTGAAAGGTAGGGTGTGAACTCAAGGGGTTCTCATAGGCCATTGAGGGGTTCAGTGTGAGAAGGCCTGAAACTAGGCAAAATTTTGAAAAAAGACAAAAATTTTGAAGGGACTTCTGGACCTAGGGAGTCTGTCAGAGTTTCTTGAAGATTCATAGATTGATAGAAATGAAGAAAGGTAATCCAAGAGAAAATGGCCAATGAAAAACACCATAAACCACCAAAAAATGGGTTCCCTCCCCAGCAGAGTCACCAATTTTGTTATCGGACTAATCGATAGGTGCAGACACTAATAGATCTCCCTAGATCCACCTAGATTTAGAACAAAACATGACAGGACATGACTCTTTCCTTAAGTTATGACAATTGAATTCACTAGTGAGGAGGAACAAGTGACATACCTTTGTATCAGTTCCTTAATTCTCTGTTGCTCCCACTTCACTCCGGTGCTCTCGTGAGGTCAATACCAAGACAACAAAAACCAACTCAAGTGAAGATAGCAAAATGTATTCAATCGACAACTTATGCATATGATCAAGGAGTTACACAATAAAGTAAGAATGACTTTATGGGAAAAGGACATGATGTTGTATCATATTAATTGAAAGTAGAAGATACAACCTGATCACCTTGATGTCACAAGATTCCTTTCAGTGACTCTTGGTTCCAACACACACACTTTCTTTGTACTTGCATGAAGAAGATCCAATTCCTTTTGATAGACCTACTAGAGTCTCCAAGATTTTGTTCAAGCCGGGTTCTTCACACAATTCCTTCACCAATTCTTCAATTAATCTTTCTTAACCTTTTCCATGAGAATCCTTTCAATATATAGGAGAGGGTGAGATGGTTACATGGATGAGAATGATCCCACCAAATCAGGGAAGCCAGTAAAATGACAACCATACGAATGCCAACCTATTTTCCAGAAGATTCCCTTCTAGAACCCTCGAGACTTCTTCTCTTTTCCAAGTTCAAAAACAAGTTCACACCCTGTGTATAGAGCAACCTGCTAGAATTTCACACCCTAGATGAAGGTGGATTGCGAGAATGTGTCATTCTCACACCCTAGGCCATATGTAGCTTGCGAACTCACTTTGAAAATATGTTTTCTGGAAGGAGATAAATGCCACTTTTCTTAGGAGAAAGTTCTTGTTGGGAACCTAAGTACACCATTGTCAATACATCACCAGGATGACCAAAATCATGTGTAACAGGTTTGGGGAGCAGAAAATCCAATGAGAGCATTGGGGGAAATGACGAGTTCTACTTCAGGAGGATCGGATTGAGGGATTATGTCAGTGATTTCAGGTGACTCAGACCCAAGGGGAGTTTCAACATCCTCTTTTGAAATATCCTTAGAGAATATTTCTTCATTCTGAATTGTATGCTCTAGATCTATGATAATATGAGATCCCTAATAATAGATATTATATAGGTTATCCCAAAACTCTTTAGTTGATGAACGTTTTTCCACTTTTTCTTTTGTTGAATCACATATTCCTTCCATGGTGAAATCCATTGTTATTTTTTCATTTCTTTTCAATTCCTTCTTGGATACAATAATTTATTTCTTAGTAGCAGTGTATCTCATATCAACTGATTGCCAAACATCATCCCCCTTTGTCTCTAAAAATGTTTTCATTTTTATGCTCCACATTTTATATTTTT
>JASDQU010735350.1:28190-46327 GCA_032191745.1 Picea mariana
TGAAATCATGTTGTACTATGGATATTTGATGAGTCTAGAATGAAGCTTGTATACTTAAGAGACAAGATTTGGCATGATGAATAATTTGTCCCTTGTTGAGAGGGAGTGTTGGTGTTTGAACAACATCAGGAAGACATTCTTCCATATATATATATATATATATATAATAAATATGTAGTTATTAATTATCCAAGGGACACATCCTTTCATGTATGGTCACCATATGTTCGATCTATATGAAACACTCATCATTGTAATAATATATTCACATACAATATCATGTCTTATGTAAAATCAACACCTATGAGAGACCTATTGTGGTGTATTTGTACTTTTTCTAGATAACATATTTATTTGCATTAATGGTTTCTTTTTACAACCACTTCAACCTTTCATTAATGACTTGTAACCACTTCAACCACTTCAAACTTCATGAGGGAATATCTCCCTAACTGTGACGAATCATGTGGCATACCACCTACTGATAGAAATCACACGATGAGGACTATCCAAATAAGAGTGTGTTACTTTCATTTACATTTAACTTCATGTCCGTATTCCTCAAACAACTTCGGGTATCATGAACACACGTCGGGGTTTTGTGTAGACTTCATCAAATGCACCCATCACATTTGTTGACATCAACCACTCTTATTTACATCAATGACAACTAACTCACCCTCAATATCGATCACAACTCTGGGGTATCTCGAACACTCCAATTGTTCACATCAATGATAAACAATTGTCCAACATAAACGACAATATATAAAAATAAATAAAAGGAGAGACACGGGGCATTTTTTCATTCACAATATTCATATTTATGCTTTTACTCCTTGGATTTTGAGCTTAAAACTACCCTATTTGTTCTGATTTTAAATACAATAACTAACCCATCATTATTTATAGTTATCTATTCTTTGTCTTTTTTCCTCCTTTCTATAATCCACACTTCTACAATTTTCCATTCTAGGTAATATCTCACAACTACAATCCATCTTGCCAAATATACTTTACTTGGATTGTATCCATCACCATCTCCCTTATTTATTCCATTATATGTTGTGAGTCATACACCCCTTGCAATTTCTACAAAATCTCATCCAATTAGGCGCAATCCCTAAAATTCCTTCAAGTGGTGCATACTATAATCCCAATGGTTCTTACTAGAATCTCAATGATGCTTACTACAATCCTAATGGAGCTTACTACCTCAATATCATCCCTCTTTTGCACCATAACCATTAACTCAATGAACACTACTATATACTCAAGAATATTCTCATTTTTATTTTTTTTTGCTACAAGAATTTCTCTGCCATCATCATATTCAACTTGTTGATTCTATCATGCATTCTGACTCCCTTCCAAAAAAAATACTCATTCATGGTCCCAGGAATAGAAGTAATGATTTATTGTACCCTTGGTCTCCTACTTCAATTTTCAATCAAGGGTTCACACAAACTTAACAGGTTTTGTGCAATTTATATGTAGTTTGCACTAATATTAGTATATGTATGAGACTTATGAAGGGTTTATATGCATGAAATTATGCATGAAATTGAAATGAAAAAAAGAAAATTAATATACTCCTTGAATAAAAATCACACCAACTGAAAGGATAGGTAATCTAAATTGTAGAAAAAGAATTTGGTATAATGGTAGGAAATTGAAATGATAGAAGTAAACTTAATCTACTACTTGAATGAAAACCACACCAACTAAAAGTATAGTTAATCTAAATTGCAGAAAAGGAATGTAGTCTAATGGAAATAAATCTAAATGACTGAAAGAAACTTAATCTACTACTTGAATAAAAGTCACACCAACTAAAAGGATATTTAAAATCTAAATTGTAAAAAATGAATTCATTCTAATGGCATGAAAAAAAACATACAAAACCATAAAGAGAAAACTAAAAGTATAAGATGAATTCATTCTAGTTTAAGAGAGATAGCCTTAGTTAAAGGAAAGATAAACTAATGTATGAAGAAAAAAAAAAAAACTATGTCTAACCCTTGGATAACAAACAAGTCACATAAATTTTTATTCTTTATTTTTGTTTTCATAAAACGAATATTAAGATGAACTGAAATATAGAGATAAAACAATCCTACAAGAAGTTTCTACAGAAACTGTACAGTTTGTAAAAGAGACTCCTATAGGAAGCCAAAGAGAAGCCTAAAAACTTCATGTAAGTATTTTGAGGAATAAACTAGTTTATATGATAATAAAATGAAATGGATCTAAGGTTATTGACCATGGAAAGTCACCCAAGAGTGTTCCGAAAGGTTGTAGAATATTTCTACAGGATACCTGCTTTAACTAACCGGTTAATATTAACTTGAAAGAAAGAAAAATAAATCATGAAAAACCGTATTAATCTTCAAAAATAGATGGAATTCTAAATAATCACTATCTAACATGAAAAGAACTAAATAAATTACAACTGGGCCCTTGAGCCCTCTTGTGTGGGCCCTACCAAAGAAGCACATGGATCCCTAAGAAAAACTCTAATAAGCTAAAAACAAAACCATCTTTTATTTCATCAAAATTAGTAGTACATCGAGATAATAAAAGGCTCTAAGTCTCCAACCAAAGTATTCATAGAAAAATATCAATAAAATATTATTATAAAAAATCTTTCTATTTCTCTCTTAGGCTAGAGGTCTATATATATCTAGAGTGTTTGACCTCCCTTCCTAAATTGAGGAGAGAAGTGATTAAATGATGAATATTGTCCCATTGCATATGTATCTCTAACTGCTTCTAATCAAGAGTGGTCATTAATTCCCAAGGATCACTCTTGAGGTAGGTGGGGACAATGTCCCTTGATTCTTGGCTGGAAGCTTTTTGAGGGAGACAAAATGCCCTATTTTTAAGAGGCTGGTGCCCTTGATTCATAGAGTTCGACTTGATAGGTGCTATAAACATATTTTGGAATAAACATTAGAGAAAAAAAGAACATTATACACAAAAATGCACCTCAACACACATTCATTAAACAACATGAAAAATGCACATGAGTTACTATTAAAAATGGTCAAAAAACAAGTATTAAGTCAATTTTTGGTGGAAATTGTGCTTAAGATGATCCTTTGGAGTAGAGAATAATGGGGATTATCATCACCCGCCAATTAAAATTTTGCACACCCTTTGTGCAACAAAATATGGTTCTTGTATTCTCATTACTATTTTTGTTGTCCACTAATCTCTTGACCACTGTTAGGTTGTTGCCCTACACCATGTTGTTGTTTAACATTCTGTTGTTGTACATTATCCTATTTTTGATAAATACCATGTTTCTAAAGGATTCCTCGATTTTGATTGTCATCCCCCTCACTGTGGTCACATATCCTTGTTTTTGAATATTCTAGAAATTAGGAGAAAACACCATGGATACCTCATCATCAAACCCTCTAAGTCTCTCAAAGTATCCCAACCAATCACATCTCTGAAAAATCTCCACTACCTCAAGGTCTTAATAAACCCTAGAAGGATTTGTTGGTTCTCTCCTCTTGAATGTTTCTCCCATGATTATTTGTTAAGGATGATGAGTTGAGTTTTTTAAAGGAGAAAAACGTTGGTTACAAGTTTCCTATAGGATGTTTAAGTTGACATGTTACTTAGAGAAGAGGACAAATTGATATTTTGTTCAGGTAAATCTGGTGGTCAACAAATTCATCAAGGGGTTTTTTCTTTTAAGAAAAGTAAAGATGAGGTTTTTCTATGACAATTTTCAAGTCAACACATTTCTTTGTATTCATTCATGTAGAAACAAATCCTGTAGAAGAATATTTCTAAAGGGACTGTGTAAATAACAATTTCTATAGCATGCATTTTTGAAGACTCATGAAAAAAACTCTAGCGTCAACAGGGTTTTACCATAGGCTTATGAATATGAAAAATTTGTTATACTAAGATATATTAACACATGGGAAGTTGGTTCAATTTTTAGAAGAGAGTCTATAGGATTGTAACTGTGGAGAAAACAGGTTTCTACCAGGTTTGATTTGCTTTATGTTCAATTACCATAAAAACTGTTAGGAATGACCATATGTCAAAAAGACAAGAAAAATGAAATAAATACAACAAATGGTTGATATTGAAGGGATATTTATTTGTCTAGGGTTTCATGGCTACCTGTAGTTTGTATAAATTCTTCTCTTGCAACATCCTTTGTTATTATGTCTAATTTTTTTCTTTCCCTCTTCACCGGCGAGCTTAGATTCTTGATTTCAGTCTAATACATCCACTCTCCTTCTTCAAATTCAAAATGGTGATCCAATTTTTCTAACACTAAGTTATACACTAAAATCGTGGATAGAATTTTTGTCTTATTACAATAGTAGAATAACAATCAAATTGATGTTTTCATAACTCCTTAATTCATTCTTTCGGACTCAATGTATTGAATTTCCACTTAAATCACTTATTTTCAACATGCCAATTCGAATCTTGGCATGAATTATGGTCATCCACCTACTTGACAAGACATGAATGTCCTTGTTTCCATCACCTTACTCACTTTATAAATGATTTAAATCATATTAAATAAGAATAGGTAAATTTGTATGAAGGTTAATGAAATGATGTGAGGATAGGTAATTATGATACCTTTCTTTACCTTTTCATTCACATAATTTTGATTCTTGAAGGTAGTTGGACTAATGGAAAATGGTGAATTTTATAATTGATGATGTCTCTATATTATATTGTTATCCTCCTTGAGATAAGATCTAAAATGTGTTGGAATAATGTGGCCTCCAACCCTTCTACATGATACGAAGCATCATGTAGATCTATTTCTGCCATACTGAATATTTTCTACATGATACAAAGTATCCTGTAGAAGTTGAGTTTTTCTATATCAAGGGTGTATCTTATGGAAATAATGGTTGGAGAAGGTTGTTTATTATTGATATTTATCTTTGAATTTTTTATGTTGGCCTTGACTCATCTTACTTCCATTATTTTTAGAATTTTCCTTGTAGGATTATCTTATAGAATCTTATAGGATTCTATAGAATGACCTTACAGGATGATTTTATTAAAAAGAAAGGGTAAAATGACATATATGGGATATGGAAAGTGTTAAATATGATAAATGTGGATGATTATATGGATATGATATGAAATGTTATGAATATGGAGATAATGGAAAATGTTATGAATGCATATAGAAAATTGGAAATTCTTACTGTACTTATGGATTTTTTGTTGACTGTTGGTTTTGTTCATGTGCAAGTGTATACAAAAATGAAGTGTTGGGTACCTAAAAAATGATGCAAATCCCCCCACTTTTTCCCCGACTTCGGTGGGTCTGCTAGTCTACTGAATTTCGGATCGTTTATTCCTTCCGAGTCAAAGTGGCTCTTTGACTCTGTGCTGGAATATCTTAAATATATTCTTCCACATGTCCTTGTGAAACCTAGACTGCGCTATCAAGAACTAGACTCGAGCCTCACCTCCACATGGCTATGGGCAGTAATTGTGTGCCTACACCAAAAAGCGTTTCGAGTCTTCATGTGTCGGGACTTCCAATACATGAAGTACTCTTGAACCCTCGAATCATGAAACCCCGAAAGGGATTAAAAATAAATACCTCCTTCCATTCATGTGACCACTCCACATGACCACAAGCTGCCTCCAAAGGGCACATCTCATTTCGTGGCTTCAAGGTTTTCGATTGCAAATCACAGAAACTCGTCCAACACCTGAAATGTTGAAACCCGAACTCGAAGCTAACGGTTTAAGATCCTCCCTCAATTTCTTGTCAATGTGACCCTCGGCTATGACCAGGGCCTGACCTCCGACCGCACTGCGAGACCAAGAGGTCCTACACCTTCAATATCCGGAGCACTAAAACACTAAAACTCTTCCATGCTAGATTGATGGTCCTCTCTATCCCTTGATCAATGACCCATGTTCCTTCATCTAATGAGTTGGGACTTCGTGACTCAACACTTTGTGAAGGTTCTCCCCTTTGAACCCCAGACTCCTGAAATTTCAAAGTCTTCTTTTGGACAATCAATGGTCCATATCACTCCAGGATCAATGACGATGATTTCATTGCGATTTCATGTTTCGTGAATTTGTTCAGTCCTACCCTTTGACCACTTCAAGTCGCGAGTGAGAGAAATGTTTCTCAACTTCCACGTGTCCCTCCTTTGATTTTTCCATTCGATTGACACGTGTCCTCCTTCATATTTGATGGTCTAAGTTCTCATCGGTATTTTGCGTATCGTGAGTTTGAAAGAGTTTTCAACTATGTTCCTTCGAACGACGAAATGTTGAAATCCTCCTTTGCACATGAAGCATTAAGGTTCACACTACTTCTGCAGATCTAACGGTTTTCTATCCTCATCTCTGTGCTCCTCCAATCTTTATCGTTCTTCCTCTAGAACCTTCCCTTTTTTCAGTCTTTGAAGATTTTTCAGCCTCCAAAGGTTTTGAACCTTTGTCCCTTCCTCTGCAAGCCCACTTTGGTTTAGTGAACACACTGCAAGTGTTATCCCTCCTGAGCTTTGTATTTTAGAGGATTCAATCTCTCACACATACCTTGTTTTCTTTAGGACCTCGATAACTCAGAATCGAAGGTCTCTTTGAAATAACTCTCCTTGCCCACCTCACATTTTTCCTTCCTTGTTCTTTTACACTTGGTCATTTCTAGACTTTGTGCACTCCTTGCACCGGGATTCTCAAGTTTCCTTTGATATGTCTGAACCCTTCTCTAAGTTATTCCAAGACTCAGTCAACACAAACCTTGCATTTGGGATGCACACCTTGCATACAAGGTTCAACAGAAAAACAATTGAAACTTATCCATTTTCATTATAGACTCATATAATCACCTTCTCAAACTCTCATCCATGAATGAGAATGAAATAAAACAATATACAAAATACAACATTCATTGATTCATATGTCAAATGAACACAGTCCAAGTTTGGGACAAATATGTCTGTTCTATTATGCATGAAAACTAAAATTACACAATATTTGTCCTACTCTATTATGTTCTGCAATGTCTATTACATTTTGATCTCATGCATTTTTATCTGTTCCAATACAATATTGAAAAATTATCTAAGGATCGGATCCAAGAGCTCCCTCATCATGTTCTGAAACCTATCATTTCAAACATCAAAACTAACACCTACTTTGTCCTATTAAAATAACTGCTAATTACTACCAGATAGAGTCAACACTCCATATCTACAATATCTTACAGTCCTTAGAGACTTTACAAACAAGTTACATTTAAAAATTTTGTTACAAAAATATATCAACAACCCATTTTTCATTTAATGCTTCATTTGAAATTCTGTCATTGTTGAGATGTCCTATGTTTTCCTCCACATGTACGTTGTCATCCTTGAAGGCAATGCTCCTGCATCATACTCCTCTGGTTAAAAAATTTCATGGACTCTTGTCCTTGAGCTCCTACAATTTCTTTCCATGCTTCAAAATATCAGGTTCTTTGACCCAACTTGCATCTTCCATTGGATGATCTCTCCACTTCACTAAGTACTAAGGATATGTTTTCCTCCTGTTTTTCTTTCCTTTCCTCTGTTCAATAATTTTCTCCATTTGAGGTTTTTCTGATGTGGCCAATTGTTCTTCCCACTAGATTTAGTTTTGATCATCTAATCCTCCTGCTTCATCTCTCCTGGAAGTATACAAGTTTGAAAAATTGAATATCGACGATATCGCAACATTTTCTGGAAACTCAATCTCATAAGAATTTGCTGCAAATTTCCTGAGAATCCTGCATGGTCCTATATTTTTCATCTTCAATTTGTTATATGTTCCCCTTGGAAATCTCTCTTTTCTCAAATGAGCTAAAAATTCATCTCCAACTTTGAATTGAACTTCTATTCTATTTTGAACAACTATGCTCTTGTATTTCTCGTTATTGTTCTGTAGCTTCTCTCTGACTTTGTCATGGAGTTTTTTCATCTCTACTGCAAAATCTTCTACTCCAACACTTCTGAACTCATATTGATTCAAAATTCTCAACTCTGTAATCCCTCTTGGATGTATACCATACAAAATTTCAAATGGAATTTTTCCTATGCTCCTGTTCACTGAATTGTTGAATGCAAATTCTTTCTGTGCTAGAATCTGATCCCATGGAAACCTTGCCCAGTGACTAAACTTCTCAACAAGTTTCCAAGACTCTTGTTTACTAATTAAGTCTATCCATCTGTCTGAGGGTGATATGTTGAACTAAAGGACAATTTTGTCCCCAGCCTCTTCCATAGAGTCCTCCAAAAGTGTCCTACAAATTTGGTGTCTCTATCTGAAACTATGCTCCTTGACAATCCATGTAGTCTTACTACGTCTCTGAAAAATAAATTGGCGATGTGTGTGGCATCACTTGTCTTCTGACATCATATTAAATCTACCATTTTTTAGAATTTGTTTGCCACAACAAATATGGAATCGCTCCCTTTTTTATTTCTAGGAAATCCAAACACAAAATCCATATTGATTGCATCCCACGACCTCTCTGGAATTGGAAATGGCAGATACAAACCAGTGTTTTGTTGTCTTCCTTTTGCATACTGACAAATTTTTCAATTTTTCATGAACTTCTTCACTTCTGATCTCATGCTCGACCAATAATACGAATTTCTCATTTGTGAAAATGTCTTATCATGACCAAAGTGTCCAGCTAAACCTCCATTGTGTTTCTCTTTCAGCAGGTTGTCTCTCATTAAGCACTTCAGAATGCATAATCAAATTCCTTTGAAAAATTTTCCATCCTGAATCAAATATTCAGTCCATGGGATTTTGTCTCCCAATAAAGGATTCCTGCATGCCTCATAAGATTCTTTGAAATCTTCATCTTATTTATACATCTCCTTGGGGTTTTCAAACCCCAAAGTCTCCACCTAGAATTCATGTACAATCAAATTACTCCTACTCAATGCATCTACGACTTTGTTAGCAGTTCCAACAATGTGTTTAGTAAAAAAATTAAAAACTTTCATAAATTCTACCCATTTGGCATGTTTCTTATTCAACTTTTCTTTCCTAGTAATAAATTGCAAAGCATGATTATCACTGTAAAAGACAAATTCTTTAGGAATTAGATAATGCCTCCATTTTTTCAAAGCTTCAATCACCGCATAAAATTCCTTGTCATACATGGAATAATTTTTCTTGGCATCATTCAGTTTCTCACTGAAATAAGCAACGGGCCTATTATCTTGACTTAAAACTACTCCAATATTTAATCCACTTGTGTTGCATCTCACCTCAAATGTTGTTCCAAAGTCTGGTAAGACCAGAATTGGTTGCTCTATGATTTTCTCCTTCAACACTCTGAAACCTTTTTTAGCTTCCTCTATCCAACTAAAGGAATTGTGTTTCTTCTTCATAGTGTCCAACATGGGTGCACATATGCCACTGAAATTTCTGATAAATTTCCTATAAAAGCTTGCCGACCCATGAAAACTTCTTACTTCAAATATGTTGCTCGGTGATGGCCATTCTCTGATCGCTCTCACTTTTTCTGGGTCCATGTTCAATTCATTTGAAGAGATTGTGAAACCCAAATATATGATATCCTTCTTCATATTTATCAGCAATTTCTCTTGTTGCAACCTTTCCATCACTGATTTCAAATGTCTTAGGTGTTTTTCCTTTGTCTTTTTGAAGATTAGTTTGTCATCCAGATATTCTATTACAAATTTTCCTATTAATTCTTTCAACACTTCATTCATCAGTCTCATAAATGTGCTCGGTGCATTTGTCAGCCCAAATGTCATGACCATCCATTCAAACAATCTTTCATTTGTCTTGAATGTTGTTTTTCATTCATCTCCCTGTCTCATCCTTATTTGATGATATCCACTCTATAAGTATATCTTGGAAAAATAGCTTGCTCCACTCAAGCAGTCCATCAAATCATCAATCCTCGGTAAAGGAAATCTATACCTAATGGTTATTTGGCTAATGGATTTGGAATCTGTACAGATTCTCCATCCTCCATCCTTCTTTGGAATTAGTACAGTTGGTACTGCACATCGGCTTAGGATTTCCCTGACTAACCCTTTATGCAACAACTCTTGTACTTGATTTTTGACCTCCTCATTTTCTCTAGGTGTCAACCTATAAGCTACTTTGTTTGATAAACTAGTTCCTAGAATAATTTCAATGTGATGGCTTATGCTCCTAATGGGTGACAATGAGTGTGCTAACTCATCCACGACTATATCAACAAAGTTTTCTAACAGTTCGTAGATTTCTATAGGCAAATATTCTACATAATTATTTGTAAGGATAACTCTAGGATTCCTCACTACAACAAACTGTGCTTCTTTCTCCTCCTTGACTTATTTCAAGAGATCCTTCCCACTCATGAGAGGTATGCTTGAACCAACTTCTTTATTTTTCAACTTGTCTTCTATGGGTAAAACATATGTGTTCTACCATTCTTTTCTAGGTTATAGGCATTTTTTGTTCCATCATGAATAAATTTTATGTCAAACTACCATGGCCTCCCCAATAAAATATGACAGACATCCATAGGAATTACATCACACAATATTTCATCTTTGTAACCTCCTGTTTTAAATTCAACTTGGCATTTTTGACTTAACATGACTTGATTTCCTTTCTACAACCACGATACCTTGTATGGCTTTGGATGTGAAGTTGTCTTCAACTCTAGTTTTTCCACCATCTCCATGGATACTATATTGTCAATGCTCCCACTATCTATGATCACCTTGCAAACTCTATCCTTCATCTTGTAAGCAGTTATGAACAGACTTGTTCGTTGAGCTAGTCCATCTGGTCCCTTTTCTCGTCCGAGAAGAATTTTCCTCATCATGACGTCTATTGCTCCTTATGTTGCTTCTGCTTCCATGTGAGTTTATGCTTCGACAATGTGTGCTTCTCCAGCTTCTCTTTTTTTGTCAGGACATTCCCAAGATTTGTGTCCTTCTTTTCCACAGGTATAACATTTGACTATGCCTCCTTTGGAAAACAAATCTCTTTATCCATTTTGTCCTTCGTTAGAACTTCCACGCTTCTCCTGGTGACTATGTTGTTTGTCAGCTTCAAGCTTCGACTTATGGAACTTTTCTCTGCTAGTTCCCTTTCCTCTGCTTGAATTTCTACCTCTACTTCATTGGCTTTGCTTCCTACCCAAATTTTCTTCAGCTTTCAAGGCTGCTTGGTAAGAATCCTTGACTTTACTAACATACATCATGTTGATCTCCTCTTTTATTTCATATATCATCCCATTGATATATCTGGTTGTCTTCTCATCTTCATTCTCTTTTTGTACAGCCCTGATGTTTAGTCGGTAAAAATTTTCAGTGTACACCTTCACTGATAAACCCCTCTGTTTTAGGTTCTGCAATCTTCTATAAATATCAGTCTAGTAATCCTTTGGGATAAACTTGGCTTTCAGCTTGGCTACCATCCTATCCTAGTTTTTTATTTTATTTTTACCATTTCTCCTGCGTTCGACTTGCAATTCATCCCACCATAATGCTGCATGACCTTTCAATCTTGTCACTGCATGTTTCACCATCTTGTCTTCTTCGATATCTTTGTAATCAAAGTATTTGTCCATAGCACGTACCTAGTCGAACAATTCTTCAACTTCTAAATTTCCTTCATACATAGGTACCTTTATCCTTGCTCTAGCTCCTATTTTTGAAACAACTTTTATCAAGCAATCTTGTGCAACATCCTCTACTACATTTTCTTTGACCTCTACTTCTTATTCACCCTCATCTTCACTGACAACACCAACATCTGGTACTCTTCTTTGTGCTATCTCCATGGTGTCCAGTCTCATTCGGAGTCATCTAATTTCTTCGTCCATTTCTACATTCACTCTGCACCTTCTTGGTGGCATGATTTCACTGCATCACCTACAAACAGAAATCAATTTTTTATTGATACCACATTGATACCGAATTTCCTTCTTTCTCCTTTTTCCTACTATTTGCAAACAAATTAAAACTCCGCTCTGATACCACCTGATGCAAACCCCCCTCTTTTTCCACGGCTTCAATGGGTTTGCTAGCCTCCCTGCCTTTGGATCGTTTCTTACTTCTAAGCCGAAGTGGCTCTTTGATTCTATGCTGGAATATCTTAAATATATTCTTCCATGGGTCCTTGTGAAATATGGACTGTGCTATCAAGCACTAGACTCGAGTCTCACCTCCACATGGCTACAAGCAGTAATCGTGTGCCTACACTAAAATGATTTTTGGGTCTTCGCATGTCGGGACTTCTGACACATGAACTACTCTTGAATCCCCGAATCCTGAAACCTCGAAAGGGATTAACAATAACTAACTCATTCAATTCATGTGACTGTTCCACATGACCACAACATACCTCTAAAGGGCACATCATGTTTCACGACATTGGGGTTTTTGATTGCAAATCACACAAACTTGTCTAACACCCGAAATGTCGAACCCTGAAATACGAGCTAACGGTTTAAGCTCCTCCCTCTATTTCTCATCAATGTAACCCTCGGCTGTGACCATGGCTTGACCTCCGAGCACACTGCAGTTTCATGTGTTGATATTTTGCGACTTGTGAGACTAAGAGATCATATACCTTTAATATCCCAAAAACCCAAACACCGAAACTATTCCATGCTAGATCGACAGTCCTAACTATCCCTTGATCAACAACCCACATTCCTCCATCTGCTGAGTTGGGACTTCCCAACTCAGCACTTTCTGAAGGTTTTCCCATTCAAACCCCCAAATCCTGAAATGTCAAAGTCTCCTTCTGGAGGATTCACGGTCCATATCACTCCTGGATCAACAACCATGATTTCGTTGTGATTTCACGTATCGTGAATTTGTGCATTCCTACCCTTTCGCCACTTCAAGCCGTGAGTCAACGAAATGTTGCTCAACTATCACATGTCCCTCCTTTTATTTATTTTTTTGGCTAACATGTGTCCTCCTGCATATCTGATGGTCTGAATTCTCATCAGGATTTCGCATATCGAGAGTTCGAAAGAGTTTTCACCTTTGTTCCTCCGAACGCCAAAATGTCGAAATCCTCCTTTGTGCACGAAGCGTTAAATTTCGTGCTACTTCTACATATCTGACGATTGTCTGTCCTCATCTTTGCACTCCTCCAATATTGAATGTTCTTCCTCTGGAACCTTTGCTGCTTTGAGTCTTTCAATATTTTTTAGCCTCCAAAGGTTTCAAACCTTTGTCCCTTCCTCTGCAATCCCATTTTGTCTTAGTGAACACTCTCCAAGTGTTATCCCTCATGAGATTTGTATTTTAGAGGATTCAACCTCTCATGCACACCTTGTGTTCTTCAGGACCTCGATAACTCAGAATCAAAGGTCTCTTTGAAAGAACTCTCCTCGCCCACCTGGCATTTTTCCTTCATGGTTCTCGACACTTGGTCATTTCTTGACTCTGTGCACTCTTTGCACCTAGATTCTCAAGTTTCCTTTGTTCTCTCTGAACCCTTATCCAAAGCATTCTGAGACTCATTCAATTCACACCTTGCATTTGGGATGCACACCTTGCATACAAGGTTCAAAAGAAAAATAATTGAAACTTATCCAGTTTCATTACAGACTCATACAATCACCTTCTCGAACTCTCATACATGAACGAGAATGAAATGAAACATTATACAGAGTACAACATTCATTGATTCATATGTTAAATGAACACAGTCCCAGTTCGGGACAATTATTTCTATTCTATTACCCATGAAAACTAAAATTACACAGTATTTCTCCTACTCTATTATGTTACGCTCTGTCTATTACATTATGATCTCATGCATCTTGATCTGTTCCAATAAAATACTGAAAAACTATCTAAGGATCGGCTCCATGAGATCCCTCGTCCTGTTCTGAAACCTAACATTTCAAACTTCAAAACTAAGACCTACTCTGTCCTATTACAATAAATTCTAATTACTACCAGATAGAGTCGACACTCCATATCTACAGTCTCTTACAGTCCTTGTAGACTTTACAAACAAGTTGCATTTAAAAATGTTGTTACAAAAATATCTCAACAACCCATTTAAATTCTGAGTTAATGCTCCATTTGAAATTATGTCATTATTGAGATTTCCTTTGTTTTCCTCCACGTGTGCATTGTCATCCTTGAAGATGATTCTCCTACATCACAAAACAAAACATTAGTTAAAAAATATTTTCTCTTTTCTTTTTTCTCCTTTTTTCTCTTTTTGTTTTACAAGGTAGAAGTGCCATCACTAGTTTTCACCAATGCCCTACCTCATCAAGCCTCTCAGAGGCTTACAATAAATTCTAATTGCTACCAGATAGAGTCGACACTCCATATCTATAGTCTCTTACATTCCTTGTAGACTTTACAAACAAGTTGCATTTAAAAATGTTGTTACAAAAATATCTCAACAACCCATTTAAATTCTAAGTTAATGCTCCATTTGAAATTATGTCATTGTTGAGATGTCCTTTCTTTTCCTCCACATGTGTGTTTTCATCCTTGAAGGTGATGCTCCTGCATAACAAAACAAAACATTAGTAAAAAAATATTTTCTCTTTTCTTTTCTCTCCTTTTTTCTCTTTCTGTTTTACAAGGTAGAAGTGCCATCACTAGTTTTCACCAATGCCCTGCCTCATCAAGCCTCTCAGAGGTTTTCTTGATGAGGATATTTATTCTTAAAATATGAGACTAACTCCATTGGAGGTTTTCACCCACAAATATGTCCTATATACTTTAGGGAGGTTTTCATCTAGGGTTTTTGTTCTTTCCTTTTCATATTTCATTATTTGGATGGATTGAGAGCATCTTTATTTTCCATCACATCCAGATTTTGTGTCTTCAATTTTGTTGTAACGTATTCCCTTTTCATTGTCTTGTTGTAAAATTAACCCATTTATTAACAAGGGAATTCCTTCTTTATCAATGGTTCTATTATAAATTTAACCATTATCATGAGCTGTAGAGTTAGAACATTGAGGTATCAAACCTTTACTGCTTCTATATTTCATTCTTGAGGACCTTGAATAGTTCTTGAATATTCTCTTGATATCACCATATTCTAATTGATAGGTATCCATTGTATAAGAGTTTCAATGTTTCTATGTTTCTATAAGTGAGTCTTCATCCAGAGTGTAGTTTTGAAATATTTCATAGCTTAGTTGAAATATCTCTTCAAAGTGTTCTAAATATTCATCGGGTCCTTGTGTCATTCTCAAAATTTCATCCCTCATGTATCTTTCTCTACAATGGTATTTGCATCTTTCACTAAACTTTTTTTTCATCTAATCCCAAATTCTGATATTGTTTCCCGCTAAGATCATGAACCATATTGGATATGAACTATTCCAGGTAGAAGGAAAATGTTTGAGCTTTTGTTCATCAATAGTATAATCATATGTGTTGCACATAACTACAAACTCAAACAAGAAAGTGTTAGGATATTTAGAAAAGGGAATGGATTTTTTGAAGATAAAATGGGGTGTCTAAAGAGATTGTTACAACACTTAAGCAAAGAACACTATGATCAGAACATCACAATGCATATTGGATATTGATATATCCATATGATATCAAATTGATAACTTGATGATAATTACCCAATGGGTTTTCTATTTGTACCCTCAAGATCTAACCAACTTCCATAGAATCAGGAATATCTAGTACACATGTAACTTCCTCTTGTTAGAGTTGACTCACCCAATTTTTCACTATCGAATCGGCTCGACAAAGATGCTTGACCCAACCACCTATTCATGCAACTTGTATTCGATCATTGGTTTGGTCTATCCACCACCTGACTATATTCAAATGTTGGTCAACTTTTTGACTTACAAGCATGTTTACTACTTGCCCGATTGATGTAGATATTCGGTTGATCACCAAACCAATTGTTTCCATATGTCATCCAATCACCCGACCGATTGAATCTAGGATATGTGTGATGAACCATCAATGTGTTCCAACACAACACCCAATTACCACATGTCTCTAGAGATTCAGTAGGTGAAGTTACAACATCAGGACACCCCCCCATAATTGCATCTTCCTGAATCCCAAGAATCATATGGATATTGATAAATATATCTTCAACTAAAGGTTTGGTTAAGATATCAACAACCTAGTCATCTATTATACAATATTCAAGAGAGAGAATGGTCTCATGATCCAACCATCTCAAATAGTGAGAATGAAGCTAAACATGCTTCATCTTACGATGGGAAATAACATTTTCAACAACCTATATGGAAATTTTATTATCACAATAGATTGTAGTTGAGGTTTGAATAGTAAGGAAATGTTCTCCAAAAATTTGGTAGATCCAATTTACTTGAGTACCTACTTGAATGATTCCACAAAATTTCTCTTCTATATTTGAAAAAGAGAATACATTCTATTTCTTGCATGACCATATTGATTATCCTATGCGAAAGTGAAAAACATATCCAAAAGTGGGATTCTAATCATCGTTGTCACCATCCTATTTCGAGTCAGTGAAGCCAACCAATCAATTTTAACTTCGACAATACTTGATACCAAAATGAGTGGCACCCTTGAGATAGTGGAAAATTCATTTGAATACTTTACAATGACTTTTTTTAATCTCTTGGATAAACTAAAATGACACATTGACAACAAAGGAAATGTTAGGTCAACTATGAGAAAGATAAATAAGGATACCAACCAATTGTTGATAGAGAATAGCATCGAATGCAGATGTTTGACACTTGTTTGTGAGCTTCAATCGATATTGAAAATAGGTAGTATAAGGGTTACAATTGGCCATCTTAAAACATGTCAAAGGGTCAACCACATATTTATACTGAGAAATTAAAAATCCATCATATAGTGGTATTACTTGAAGACTCAAAACATAATGCAGAGTATTAATCTTTGTCATGTCAAAGGAGTTAGAAATTTGTTTCTTCAATATAAGGATGAGATCATGTTTATTGATAGTAATGAGGATATCATCTAGATATACAACAACAATCAAAGTGTCTCCACTAGTATGGAGTACCTACAAGCTATGATCATATTCACAATGTTTGAAACTGAGTTGAAGAATGGAAATGTTTATCTTAGCATACAAATATTAGGGATATTTCTTCAAACCGTAAAGTGACTTCTTGAGTCTAAAAACCAAGTGAGAATTTGTCACAAAACTAGGTGGCCTATACATGAAAATTTCTTGAGATAGGTCTCCATGAAGAAAGACACTCTTCACATCCATTTGATGGATCTGCATCCAAAGCAAGCAGGAAGGCAAATAATTAGTCAAAAAGAGTTCATCTTTGCAAAAAGGGAAAAGGTTTTAGTGTAGTTGATTCCTTATTGTTGAGAAAATCAATTCTCATGTAGGAATGATGTATGTAACTCAAAACACCTTCAGAGGTAAATTTGGTCCTATAGACCCATCAACACTTCATAATGTTCTTTCCTTGTGGTCGGGGAACTAATTCCGAAGTGTAATTCTTTAACAAAGAATCAATTTGTATATGAATCACCTATTCCCATTTAGGTCGTCCTTCATCATCTGAGTAGGCAACATGATCAAAATTTTCAAGTAAACAAGTCATTGAGGTAACACTATAATGCTGATTTTGGATTTGATATTGTCATCTAAAGGGTACATCACTGAAACCAGATCAAACAAATTCAATTGTCTTTGCAGCCCATATGGGTAGACAAGAGAAGGTGAACTATGGTTCACTTTAGTAGGTTGATCGGAATTTGGAAATTTTTTAGTTGTCATACGTGGTGGACTATGTGAAACAAATATTGAGGGACTAGTTAACATAGAGGTTGATGGTGGAGTTGAAATGGGAAAATTTTTGACTGTCTAGTCAAATGACTAAAAAATAGAATAGGAGAACATATGTCAGAGACAAAATCAAAGGGATAATATTTCAATAATACAAAAGAGGCATTCAACAACTTAATTCTAGAAGACTTCTTATCAAATCATAAATTTCATCTAATAATGATTTTCCATTTGAAAATATCAAATAGCTGATAGGATTTTGAATCATCAGAGTAGCCCATCATGATGCAAGGATGACTCTTTGCATCCAACTTAATTCTCTAATCATTGAAAATGTGATTCCAAGAAACACATTCAAACACATGGAGGTG
>JASDQU010735350.1:50029-75210 GCA_032191745.1 Picea mariana
TGATGGATCTGCATCCAAAGCAAGCAGGAAGGCAAATAATTAGTCAAAAAGAGTTCATCTTTGCAAAAAGGGAAAAGGTTTTAGTGTAGTTGATTCCTTATTGTTGAGAAAATCAATTCTCATGTAGGAATGATGTATGTAACTCAAAACACCTTCAGAGGTAAATTTGGTCCTATAGACCCATCAACACTTCATAATGTTCTTTCCTTGTGGTCGGGGAACTAATTCCGAAGTGTAATTCTTTAACAAAGAATCAATTTGTATATGAATCACCTATTCCCATTTAGGTCGTCCTTCATCATCTGAGTAGGCAACATGATCAAAATTTTCAAGTAAACAAGTCATTGAGGTAACACTATAATGCTGATTTTGGATTTGATATTGTCATCTAAAGGGTACATCACTGAAACCAGATCAAACAAATTCAATTGTCTTTGCAGCCCATATGGGTAGACAAGAGAAGGTGAACTATGGTTCACTTTAGTAGGTTGATCGGAATTTGGAAATTTTTTAGTTGTCATACGTGGTGGACTATGTGAAACAAATATTGAGGGACTAGTTAACATAGAGGTTGATGGTGGAGTTGAAATGGGAAAATTTTTGACTGTCTAGTCAAATGACTAAAAAATAGAATAGGAGAACATATGTCAGAGACAAAATCAAAGGGATAATATTTCAATAATACAAAAGAGGCATTCAACAACTTAATTCTAGAAGACTTCTTATCAAATCATAAATTTCATCTAATAATGATTTTCCATTTGAAAATATCAAATAGCTGATAGGATTTTGAATCATCAGAGTAGCCCATCATGATGCAAGGATGACTCTTTGCATCCAACTTAATTCTCTAATCATTGAAAATGTGATTCCAAGAAACACATTCAAACACATGGAGGTGGCCTAATGAAGGCTTCTTTCCACACAATTGATGGAATAGATTCATGGAAGGAACATCTTGAGTTGAGATACGGTTGATAAAATAGTTTGCAGAGTACACCACGTCATCCTAGAACTGAGGAGGTAGATATTTAGCCTACAAAATATATATATACATTTAAACTAAAGTTTGATGCTTACATTCTACAATACCATTTTGTTGAGGTGTGTGAGGAGTCAACCATTGCCAATCAATATCATATTGAACCAAGTATTCTTCAAAAGGAAAATTTACATAATCACCACCACTTTTTGATCTCATATACTTGATGGTTCGACCACATTTATTTTCAGAAAAGGATCTAAATTCCTTGAACTTTTCAAATACAAGGTTCTTATTCTTCTGAAAATAGACCTATGTGAAATGAGAGAAATCATCAATGAAAGTCAAAATATACCTTGAACTTGTGAGAGAACATAGATAGATGTAGTAGAAATCATTGTGAACCAAGTCCAATAGGTCTTGTGATCACCACACTTAACTAGAATTGAAAGGTTCCTGATGATGATTTCCAAGAAAACAAACTTTACAAACACCTTCAGGGGGAAACACTTTAGGTAAAATAATAGTCATATTTTTAGTTTCTAGTGCCTCCAAACTTCAAAAGTTCAAGTGTCTGAGTCACTCATGCCAAATTTGACTTCACTCATTAGTTTGAGCAATAAGAATAGATAGGTCACTATTAGGTGAGGTCATGTAAATTTAGGTCATTGAGTTTTGACATATTATAGATGTTGAAAATGTTCCCATGTTGACAAGTAACATCCATAGAAAAATAATTAACAACACAAGGAGTACTCTTCTTTTCTTCATCCAACCATGTGAAAAAAGAGGCATCCTTAGCCATGTGATGAGTGCACCTATATTCGACTACCCATTCATTATTCATAGAATTAGATAGAAATGTGTGAGAAGTTTCGACTTGGAAGTTTAAATTATTAGTCAGTCGACGTTCAATGGACACATTTCAATCTAGGCGTTTATTCTTCTCCTCTAAATCATCTCTCTTATTATAGAAAGATTTCTCCACATGTACAATATTTCCACAATACTGCCTATGTATTCATCCTTCAACATCGCTAGGGGGATTCTATCTATCCCTTGAGTTTCTGGTCATGGCTTCCAGGTATCTATGTAGATGTATCAAAGTTTATTATGTCCTTGGGATCTGAATTTATCTTTCCCTTGAGAAAGTGGGCTTGATGTTTTCCACCAATATTTCCTTCTTCAAGAAATTTGTTTTAATCAGTAATCAAAAGTCCATAGAAATGTTCAAAGGTGTAATCCTTACCATATTCCTTCCATGTTTTCTTATTGGTGTGAATATTAGACACAAACATGTCGAATGGTGTTCTCAAATTCATTACGAATAGCTCGATGAGTTTCCATCGTTCTTCTGATAGTTCTTTTCACATTTGCCCAATTTCAACTGGAGTTCTTTGACATCCACAAAATAGTCCTCCATTTTTTCAAAAGAATGAGGATTGAGAGAGATCAAATATTTCTCCAACTAAATGATCTAGATCTCATAAACGTGATCGAACAACGACTATACCTTCCTTTAGAATTGATGAGAGAATTCGATTCCACTGAGGAAAAACCTAATATTCCCTGAGATATATGCCATGATGACCCCCATATCCTCATCCTTATTTCCATCGACAACAAAACTTTCTTGATCATCTGTTTGATCTAGCATTGAATCCTTCATATACTACCACATTCATTTTCTTTTCAACATGGTTTCCATTTCTTGGGCCCATACTGTATTATTTGATCCATTCAGAAAAATAGGATCAATATTCAAATCCATATTCGATATCTATATAGAAAGATTTGTTTCAAATGTCCCAATCAGAAAACCCCTGCCCTAAAGTCAAAGGAAACCCCTTCCCTAAAGTCAATCACACAATAGTTCCAACTTAGAAAGGTTTGTACATAACAGGAAGGGTCTTAAACCATCAACTTTGGTACCATGCTGGGGAAAGGGGTGGACCTTGTAATGAAATAGAGAGATAGTTTTGTAGATAATCAAAGAGGGAATAAACATTTTGAAGATAAAAGGTGGTTTCTAAATACATTGTTACATTAATAAAAACACCCAGTGACCAAAAAGTCATAGTTCATATTGGATATTGATATCTCCATATGATATCAACTCTATTTCTTGATTATAATGACCCAATGAATATACTATTTATAGCCTCAATATCTAAACAACTTCCACAAAATCGGGAAAATATTATTCACATGTAACCATCAGTTGTTAGAGTTGACTCAATCAAATTCAAACTATCGAATCATCTCGACAAGGATTCTCGACCCAAACTCATATGCGTCCCACTCATAGGAGATCGTTGGGCTGGTAGATCCATCACCCGCCTACATTCAACTGTTGGTCGACTATACAACCGAGAGGCATGTTGACTACACGACTAACTAATGTATAGATCTAGTCAATGAATCAACCAATTGTATCATGATGTAGGTTGAATTCCCAACCAACTGAATCGAGGATATGTGTGATTGACCATCAATTCTTGATGTGCTAACATTCTAATATTCCAAAAACATAGATTTATGTGGTTTATTTCTTTAGATCCCATATTTATTATATCTAGGTTATGGCTTGAATTTAATAAATAATTGAAATATACAAATGAAATAATAGATACAAATACAGACAATCGACAAAAATGAACATAATATATGACCCGAGTAACCCATTACAAAATAAAAACTAGCTAGAAGGTGAGGCCTATGCTCTACTCTTTATGATTTAGTTTTAAAATACACCTTCAAAGGAATGGAAACTCATTATGCAGTAACCTTTTGGAACTATGGCATGAAATCCTACAACTAATTCCTCCCCCACCTCATTTATGCTAAAAACATACCACTCTTAGATGTTTTTCTTATCTATGAAACACGATAAAATTCAAAGTAATGGAATCCCTCCTCCTCCTAGTGACACAGTATTTAACATAGTCGATATACATCTAGGGATAGGGTTTTGAATTCCTCAAACCTCAATTGTGATAAGGTTTTGGACCTTATAGAATTTTATTGAAATTCCACATGTGGCTATCCCCATATGCATGAGTAATAGGGCCTAAGATGGAATCTGTCCAACAACACAAGTATTCCAAAAGAGGACAAACACATTCAGTAACCACTCACATAACAAGATAAAATATCAACACACCAATGTTTTCACGTGGTAAAACCCCTATGAGGAAACATCCACAACCCCAGCCAACGTGACCACTTGGAGCAGTTTATTAATGCAAAAGAAAAATATTACAGAGATATTTCACAAGAGAGTTTCTCAAAATCAATCATCAGAAAATGACCCTCCATGGTCTTTAAATAGAGATCATGGACCAATCAGGTGCTAAGACATAGATTAATGGCCATTAAGATCGAGGAGAGTATGAACCGTCAGATCACTCTATATCGCGAACATATCATGACCATCAGATTTCCTAAGTACAAATGCATACTAATGTATACTAAAGAAACACACTTTTACCTAATGACACATTACATCAAGTAGATATTAACTAATTCCTAAGTGTATAAATATCCTAACATCCCCCCTTAAGAAACACTTGGGATAGGATTGAAGGATTTACAATGGTGACACAATATGAGAAGGAAGGAGTCATTAGACCCTATCCCCCCTTAATAACAACTTCCTGAACTCCTAACATAGTTTGAAGTTTGGAAAAGTTCACTTCTATAAGAAACTTTGTGAAAATGTTTACAACCTGATCTTTTGTAGGAGAAAAGAGAAATTCAATAGCTTAATCATGAATGAGCTTTCTGATGAGGTGCATGTGTAGATCGATGTGTTTTCTACACTAATGTTGAACTAGGTATTTGGCGATGTTTAAAGCACTCTGATTGTCACACCAAAGGTTGGTCGGATGTTGTTGCTGGAATACAAACTCGGAAAGGATCTGCCGAAGCCACACGACTTCCTGGATTGCATTTGCCACTACTCGATACTCTGCTTTTGTTAAAGAAAGTGCCATAGCTTGTTTTTTCTTACAAGCGCAAGTGACAGGTCTTGAAAAAAGGCTAAAAACATAACCTGTCGTAGAATTCTGATCATCAGGGTCACCGACCCAATCTAAATTAGTGAAACGAACCAATAAAGGAGTGCCCCCTGACTATAATGTATCCTAATTGAATTGTACCACAGACATAGCGAAGTATCCTTTTACCCAATTTCCACTGGCTCTCATGGGGTGTTTTCATATACCAAGAAACAATACCATCAACAAAGGAATGATCAGGATGGGTATGAGTCAAGTATAAGAGGCTACCAACTAACTCGCAGTACAATGTGGCATCAACTTCGAGAGAAGTACAGGTGGAAGTAAGATTGAATCTAGAATTAAAGGGAGAAGGCATTGGTTTACAATTGTCCATGTGAAAGCGACAGAGAAGGTCACAAGCATACTTAGAATGGGAAAGAAAAATTATTGCATTGGTTTGCAAAACTTGGAGGCCAAGGAAATAGTGCAAAAATTCTAAGTCTATCATTTCAAATTTATTCTTATGGCTATTTTTCACATGGTTTAAAAGTTTTGAGTCACTACCATTAAGGATAAGGTCACCAACATAAAGGACAAGGATTATGAGATGGCTTCCTACCTTCTTGCTATAGACATTAGGATCAGAATGACATCTAGAGAATCCAATGGCAATAAGAAAGTTGTCCATTTTGGCATGCCAATCTCAGGCAGCTTGCTTGAGACCATAAAGAGATTTCTTAAGGTGACAAACAAGGTTAGAGTCATTCTAGACATAGCCAGGAGGTTGTTCCATGTAGATTTTATTCTTGCAAATCTCTGTGGCAGAAGGCAGATTTAACATCCATCTAATGGACCTGCCATTTATGTCAGGCAACAAGGGAAATAACAAGGTAGATGGAATTCATTTTGGCTATAGTGGGAAAAGTTTCATTATAGTCAATTCCTTCAACTTGGGAAAATCCTTTGGCAACTAACCAAGCCTTGTGTCTTTCAACGCTTCCACCTGATCCATACATAGTTTTGTATACCCATTTTCATCTGAAAAGTTTTATTCCTTTTGGAAGAGGTAAATATTCCAAGTATTGTTTTCCATTAAAGAATGATACTCTTAATTCATTGTTGTATCCCAATCTAGATGACCTGAATCTTCTGCAAATGTCTCTAGATCATGACTTTTTGAAACTTGAGCCAAAAGAGAAGAGGCTCACTGGATCTATGAATGTGTCTGACGTTGATCTAAAGGATCACCGACAAGATCACTAGTTGCCTCTCATGTTGAATGGACCTATCGAGGAAACAATGGAGTTGGTGCTGGTTCAGGTTCAAAGGACTCATCTGGAGGAAGGTGAGTAGGCGGAGGTGGATTTTCATCCTCACTGTCATATTCTGAAGAAGAAACTAGAACCGAAGAAGGTATAAATGTCGAATATGTCTCGTAGGATGAAGAAGGCACAACCGTTGAATTAGGCTTGTAGGCCAAAGAAGGCACAAATGTCGAATTAAGCTCGCAGGCCAAGCGATTTCCATCAAATTTAACATCTCTTGTAATAATAATTTCATTACAATGTGTTTGAAGAATTCTATAACCTTTGACATCTCCAAAATAACCAACAAATATACACTTCTCACTTTTAGGCTACAATGCTTTCCTTTTCTCATCAAGAATGTGAGCCCATGCTATATTGCCAAATACACAGAAGTGACTTACATTTGGTTTAATTTTAATCCAAGATTATTATGGTGTTATATTTTTAAGAGACTTTCTGTGAGTGTGATTTACTATGTAATTTTCACAGTTGATGGCTTCCTCCCAATACTTTAAACTTAATCCCTTAGATTGGATCATACAATTAGCCATTTCTTTTAATGTGAGATTCTTTCTCTCTGCAACACCATTTTGTTGTGGTGTATATGGAACAATGTGTTGCATTTGGATTGCCTCTGTAGTGTAGTAACTTGTAAAATTATTGTTCACATATTTTCCTCCATTATCTATTCTTAACCTTTGAATTTGATGTCCATATTTATTTTCTACAAGAGACTTGTAGGCCAAAAAATTGTCAAAAAAACCGCTCTTAAGTTTTAAGAAGTAAACCCAAGTACATATGGAAAAGTCATCAATGAAAGTTAAGAAATACTTGCACCTAGAAAAAGAAGGAGAAGAAACCAGACCACACAAATCACTGTGAACAAGATGCAAAGGACTCGAGGCGTGCCAAGAGGATCGTTTGTCAAAATTGTCTCGATGATGGTTTTTGAGAACAAAACCAAAAAAAACACCATCTCTGCATGAAACAAGAGGAATACTAGTCACCATTTGTTGATTACATAGTTTTTTCAATGAGCGATACTTTAGATGACCAAACCGCTCATTACAAATGTTTCTCAAGTCATCTCTATGAGCAACAAAAACTGATGAAAAATATGATGACCCAAAGTTGTCAAACTTGTACAACCTGGTAATATCATCATCAATTCCAGTTGCAAGAACATGCTGACGCAACCCTCCCAACCCGCAGGTCGAAAGTCCACGCACACATAATCTTTCCTCTTCCACTGGCCCAAAGAGCTCTCGAAAATTGGCTCTTCTATTTCCCTTTCAAGAAATCTGCACCCACAAATAACCTTGAGGAATTTTCCCCCTTTATACATCGGGAAATCGAACTTCGCGATTTCGTGAATTTGGTGGTCAAGTGCCCTGTCTCTCAAATCCCTAAAACCAAAAAATAGTCAACACTTGACCTTTCCCTTGTTGATTTCGGATTTATCCTTATCACGAGTTCGCGAGTTATGATGCCATGCAAATTCTACTCCACGAACCCTGAAATCCTGATCCTCTATTTCTCGAAATCTTGAAATTTCAACCCTCGACATGATTCCCGGCACTTGTCCCACAAGTAGACTTTTTGCCTTTTCAGGACTTCGCACTTCACAAGTTTTAATGCAAAGATTTCTGGACTTCAATCCACGAAACCCTGAAATGGAAATCCTCAGCAAATCCAATGGCCCTTGTTGGCTTGAATCTATGGCTCTGCCTCTCCTGAGCTTGAACCCTTTAAAAACACTCGTCGTAACTCCCCTGCTCCTCCGTGAGATCTGACAGCTCGCGGGACTTTGTGAATTCTCCACAAAGAATTATGACCGTCCGTTCTCCCTTCTGAGAACTTCTGCAACTTTATACCAAAGTGTTTTTCAACAGTACTTAACCTCCTGTGACACAAACTTGCGATGCTTCTCAGTGCTCCAATGCACAAACTTCATGTTCTTTTCTTCGAAAATTTCAAAGGCTTTATCCTTCCTGAGCTTTCTCCAACTTCGAGTCTTAAATAATACACCTGCACGCACTCCTTGCGAAAAATTATTCAATTACTTCCAAGAATTGAAGTCCTTCGACTCTGTGCACTCCCTGCAGCAGCATTCCTTCAACAATTCCTCAGGTTCGCAAACTTTGAGACTTTACTCAACCTGTACACTCCTTGCACGACTCTTGTGCCTAGCTGCACTTCTGAGGGAATGAGAACAAAAGCTATCTTATCTGAGCTTTCAGAGACAAACCTCTGAACACTTTGTCAACGCACTCCTTGAGGACAATTCAACTGCAATCCTTGCAGGAACTCTTGCTCAGATAGAGAAACAATTGAAACTCATTTCCCTTACTCTCTATCTCTCTCATATTTCAAACATTTAACAAGAAATCATACACACATATCATAAATAGCAAATGCATGACATAAAGAGGAAAACATTCATGAGCATAACATTCAATAGTGCATACACAGAGAATATTTGAACACCATGAGTCTGAATCAAAGCCCTTTTTGTATTAATCCAGAACTTCTGTACATGGAATTCATCTATACAGCTCTCTACTTCTTCTCTTCTATGCTCTATGCTCTCAATTTACATAATACTCCCTCAATATTACAATACACAATGAGGGTGTATATATCCCACTTCCCTCTTTCATTCTGAACGGTCTAATCTATGCATTAAATTCTATGTACTTGTATTAACTATTATAAATGCCTTCTACCTACTAAGGAGGAGAGTGGATCACTCAAGTTCCTTTTACATTATACAAGTGTCCCCTCTGTTTAATGATCTCATTGTCATTACATAACATTTTCAAAATTTGCACTGGGTGCTTTTCCAACTGCCTTTTATCTCTGCGCTGGCTCGCTTGAGATGATCCTACATCATACTCCCTTGCTTGAAAATTTTCATGGGCTCTTATCCATGAACTTGCACACGGTCTGTCCATGCTCCTGGATCTCTGTTTC
Source organism: Picea mariana (assembly GCA_032191745.1). Taxonomy (NCBI): domain Eukaryota; kingdom Viridiplantae; phylum Streptophyta; class Pinopsida; order Pinales; family Pinaceae; genus Picea; species Picea mariana. The sequence continues at coordinate 59,293 of JASDQU010735350.1, forward strand.
ATTCTCCCAGCTGGCATGTTCAACTGGATGGCCCTTCGATTTGACCAAATACTCAAAGTATTGCTTTCAGGTGGTCTTCTTGCTGACCCTTTTGTCCAGTATGTGCTCCATCTGCGGATTTTCTACAATTGGCATCTTCTTTCGCCACTAAACCTCTGGTTGTTCATTTCCTATCCCTGCTTCCTCAGCTTTGTAAAGGTACAAATCTGAGATATTGAATATCGGAGAAATTTTGATCCCATTGGGTAATTCAATCTCATAAGCATTTGCCCAAAATTTCTTCAAGACCTTGCATGGTCCAATTTTCTTAATTTTCAGTTTATTATATGTTCTTCTTGGGAACCTTTCCTTTCTCAAATGTGCGAGGATCAAATCACCAAATTCAAATTGAAGCTGTCTTTTTTGATGATATTCTCTCCGCTTATATTCCTTGCTCGAACTCTACAATCATTCCTTCACCTGGCTGTGAAGTTCCTTCATTGCCTCTGCGAAATCTTCTGCACTAACACTCCTAGTGGCAGTCTGTTCTCAATCTCTCAGCTCAAAAATTCCTCTCAGCTGCATGCCATAGACAATCTGAAATGGACTCTGCCCTGTGCTTATGTTAACTGAGTCATTATAATCAAACTCCACCTATGGTAATATTTTATCCCATTCGCTATGGTGTTCTGTCACCAAGCTCCTCAGCAAGTCTCCCAGACTCCTGTTCATAGCTTATGTTTGTCCATCCATCTGAGGATGATAAGCTGAACTAAATGACAAGTTAGTTCCCAGCTTCTTCCATAAGGTCCTCCAAAAGTGTCCTATGAACTTAGTGTCTCGATCCGAAACTATGCTTCTTGGTAAGCCATGAAGTCGAATGACTTCTTTGAAAAGCATATTCACAATGTGAGTTGCATCATTGGTTTTCTGACATGGTATAAAATGTGCCATTTTAAAAAATCTATCCACCACCACAAAGATTGAGTCAAACCCTCTTTGTGTTATTGATAACCTCAATATGAAGTCCATGTTGACTGCATCCCATGGCCTGTCAGGTATGGTTAACGGTTGATAAAATCTTGCATTCTGTCTCTTGCCTTTCTAATGCTGGCAAATTCTACATCTGTGCACAAATATTTTAACTTCTTCTCGCATTCCTGGCCAAAAATATGACTCATTCAATTTTTCGAATGTCTTGTCATGACCAAAATGCCCGGCCAATCCTCCACTGTGTTTCTCCTTCAACAAATTCTCCCTCATGGAACATTTTGGAATACAAAGTTGATTACCCTTAAATAGTAATCCTTCCTGGATTATGTATTCTACCCATTGGCTTCTATCTCTGAGAATTGGATTCTTAGCTGCTTCGTATACCTCTTTAAAATATGGATCAGCTCTGTACATGTCCCTGAGATCATCAAAACCCAATGTTTTGACTTTGAACTCCTGCAATAGAAAACACTTCCTGCTCAAAGCATCAACAACTTTTTTAGCAGTACCAGAAATATGTTTAATCACAAAAGTAAAATTTTGAATATATTCAACCCACTTAACATGTCTTTGATTCAAATTCTCTTGTTGAGTCACAAATTTCAATGCATGATTTTCACTGTATAAGACAAACTCCTTAGGAATTAAGTAATGTCTCCATTTCTTCAATGTCTGAATAATAGCATAGAACTCCTTGCCATAAGTGGAGTATTTTATCTTGGCTTCATTCAGATTTTTGCTAAAGTACGCTATCGACCTGTCTTCTTGGCTCAAGACTGCCCCTATTATGAATCCACTTTCATCACATTTCACTTGAAATGTCTTTTGGAATTCAAGTAACACCAAAATTGGTTGTTCTGTGATTTTCCTTTTCAACAAATTGAAACTCTTCTCAGCCTCTTTTGTCCAGTGAAAAGATTTGTGTCTCTTCTTCACTGTGTCCATCATTAGTGCACTAATTCCACTGAAATTCTTGATGAACTTCTGATAGAAACTAGCCAATCCGTGAAAACTTCTCACCTCAAAGATATTCTTTGGTGAGGGCCAATTCTTGTTTACCTCCACCTTATCTGGATCCATCCTCAACTTATCTGCAGAAATAACAAACCCCAAATAAATGAGCTCTGTCTTCATGAATGAGAATTTCTTCATGTTTATCAACAACTTCTCCCACTGTAACGTCTGTATCATGGTAGCCAAATGTTTCATATGCTCGGCCTTTCTTTTACTGAAAATCAGTATGTCATCAAGGTACAAAATGACAAATTTGTCGATGAAATCCTTCAGGATTTCATTCATCAACCTCATGAAAGTACTCACCGCATTTGTTAAACCAAACAACATAACAAGCCATTCATACAACCCCTCATCAGTATTGAAGGTTGTCTTCCATTCATCACCTTCCCTCATACGAATCTGGTGATAATCAATTTTCAAATCAATCTTCATAAAATATTTTGCTCCACTCAAGAAATCCATCAAATCATCCATCCTTGGCAATGGAAATATGTACCTGATGGTTATCTTATTGATCACCCTCGAGTCAGTACACATCCTCCAACCTCCATGTTTCTTCAAACTTAGTACTGTCAGAACAACACACAGACTCAAGATTTCCCTGACCAAACCTTTGTCCAGCAATTCCGGGACTTGTCTTTTGACCTCTTCATTCTCCTACGACATCAATCTGTATGCTGCTTTGTTTAAAAAACTAGATCCTAGTATGATATCAATGTGATGACTTATACTTCTAATTGATGGAAATGAACGAGGTAGTTCATCCGCTACTATGTCAACGAACTCTTCCAGCAATTCCTAAACCTCTTCTGGTAAATCATCTACCCTTGTGCTGGTTAAAACAATCTTTGGCTTCCTAACCAGAATGAATTGCGGTTTCTCCTTCTTCTTAACCTCTGTAAGAAGTTCCTTCCCACTCATGAGAAGTAAAGAGTTACTTAACTCAGGTTTCACCTCCTTATCTTTGATTGGAAGCAACATGTGAGTTCTACCATTCTTCTCTAGGGCGTATGTGTTCATTTTCCTATCATGAATCACATTTCTGTCATATTTCCACAGTCTACCCAGAAATAAATGAAAAACATCCATAGGAATAAAATCACACCTGATTTTATCATTATATCCTCCTATCTTAAATTCAACTAAACATTGTTTAGTGATAGTTAGCTGATGTCCTTTTTGTAGCCATGAAACTCTATATGGGCTTGGATGATCAATCGTCTCTAGCTCTAGTTTTTCTACTATCTCTGTTGAAACAAGATTATCCATGCTAGCACTGTCCACAATGACTTTTCATACCCTGTCTTTGGTTTTGCATGCAGTCTGAAAAGTCTGTTTCTTTGGACTAAACTCTCCACCTCCTTTTCTAGCGTTAAAAGAGCTTTTCACATCATCAACGATCTTCCGCCTTCAACATCCTCTGCCTCAACATTCCACCTTTGTGCTTCAGCAATGTGAGTCTCACCACCTTATTTATTTTTGTCTAGACACTCATAAGACTTGTGTCCATTCATTTCACATGTGAAGCATTTTATCACTCCACCTCTTCCTCTTCCTCTACCTCTGGTACAAGGAAACATGTTATTATCAGCATATTCTCCTCTTGGGTCAGTATACTGCCCTCATTTTCTAGCGTATTGCCCTCGCTGTGAGCTTCCACCTCTCTCAATCTGAGGTCGAGGTTTCTTCCAGTCTTCCTTAGGCTTCTGAACTCTATCTTGGACAACTGATTTTCCCCTGGCTTGACTTCTACCTCAGCCTCTTTGACTCTGCTTTCAGCTCATCTTCTCTCCCTCCTTTAGAGACATTTGATAAGCATCTTCCACCATTTGGATGGTCAACATACTCATCTCATCCTGAATTTTGTATCTCAGGCCATTCATATACCTAGAAACCTTTTCATCATTACTTTCACGATGACCTACTCTGATTTTCAACCTGTAGAACTCTTCAGTGTACTCCTTCACTGTCATCAACTTCTGTCTCAAGTTCTGCATCCTTCGAAACAGAGTAATTTGATAATCTTTGGGGATGAATTTTTCCTTCATCTTTGAGATCATCCTATCCCAACTCTTGATCTTCTGCTTGCCTTGGCAGCATCTACCAGCTTATAGCTCATCCCACCACAATTATGGATCTCCCTTTAATCTCGTGAAAACATGTTTGACCTTCTTGTCCTCTTCGACATATTCATAGTCACAGTATGTGTCCAGAGGTCTAATCCAATCTAGAATCTCCTCTACATCTAGATTTCCCTCATAAACTGGAATGTCCATCTTGGATCTTGCACTCATTCTTGCAACAACTCTAAGCAATCGTTCATTTGTTGCATCTTTTTCTCCGAATCCTTCTTCTCCATGTCCAGCTTCATCTTCGCTTTTGGACTCATTGATATTTCTAACATCAGCTGTGTGCCTTTGTTTTATTTCCATCTCCACGAGTCTGGCACAAATGTCATGCAGATCTCTTTCCACCTCTGGATTCTGCATCTGCCTGCCCCTTCACCTTGACACCTCCCTTTCCTCTTCTAGATTGGGTGTTTGTCTGTCCTTTCTTCTCAACGGCATGGTGAATTCTCCTTTTCCCTACTACAGAAAGAAAAGAAACCTTTCTGAGATCTGATACCAAGAATGACGCAGACCTCCCAACCCATATATCGAAAGTCCACACACACAGGATCTTTCCTCTTCCACTGGCCCGTAGAGCTCTCGGCAATTGGCTCTTCTATTTCCCTTTCGGGAAATCTGCACCCACAAATAACCTTGAGGAATTTTCCCCTTTTATACTTTGGGAAATCAGACTTCGTGATTTCACGAATCTCGTGGTCAAGCGCCTTGTCTCTCAAATCTCCAAAACCTGAAAAAAGTCAACACTTGATCTTTCCCTTGTCGATTTCAGATTTCTCCTTGTCGTGAGTTCACGAGTTACGATGTCATGCAACTTTTGCTCCATGAACCCTGAAATCCCGATCCTCTATTTCCCAAAATCCTAAAATGTCAACCCTCGACACAATTCCTGGTGCTAGTCCCACAACTAGACTTTCCACCTTTTCGGGACTTAGCACTTCGTGAGTCTTAATGGAAAGATTTCAGGACTTCAATCCACGAAACTGCTAAATGGAAATCCTCGGCAAATACAATGGCCCTTGTTGGCTTGAATCTATGGCTCTGCCTCTCCTGCGCTTGAACCCTTTGAAAACACTCATCGTAACTCCCCTGCTCCTCCATGAGATTTAACGGCTCGTGGGACTTCCCGAATTCTCCATGGAGAATTCCGACCGTCCGTTCTCCCTTCTGAGAACTTCTGCAACTTTGTACCAATGTTTTTTTCAATGGTACTTAACCTCCTATGACACAAACTTGTGACGCTTCTCAATGCTCCAATGCACAAACTTCCTGTGCTTCTCTTCGACAATTTTGATGTCTTTATCCTTCCTGAGCTTTCTCCAACTCTAAGTCTTAAAGAATACTCCTGCATGCACTCCTTACGACAAATTCTTCAATTACTTCCAAGAATTGAAGTCCTTCGACTCTGCGCACTCCCTGCAGCAGTAGTCCTTCAGCAATTCCTCAGGTTCAAAAACTCTGAGACTTTACTCGGCCTGCGCACTCCTTGCACGACTCTTGTGCCTAGATGCACTTCTGAGTTAATGAGAACAAAAGCTATCTTATCTAAGATTTCAGAGACAAACCTCTGAACACTTTGTCAACGCACTCCTTGAGGGAAATTCAACTGCACTCCTTGCAGGAACTCTTGCTCAGATAGAGAAACAATTGAAACTCATTTCCCTTATTCTCTCTATCTCTCAGATTTCAAACATTCAACAAAAAATCATACACACATAGCATAAACAACAAATGCATGATAGAAAGAGTAAAACATTCATGAGCATAACATTCAATAGTGCATACACAAAGAATATTTGAACACCATGAGTCTGAATCAAAGCCCTTTTTGTATTAATCTAGAACTTCTGTACATGGAATTTGTCTATACAACTCTCTGCTTCTTCTCTTCTATGCTTTATGCTCTCAATTTACATAATCCTCCCTCAATATTACAATACACAATGAGGGTGTCTACATCCCATTTCCCTCTTTCATTCTGAACTATCTAATCTATTCATTAAATTCTATCTACTTGTATTAACTATTATAAATTCCTTCTACCTACTAAGGATGAGATAGGATCGCTCAAGGTCCTTTTACATTATACAAGTGTCCCCTCCGTTTAATGATCTCATTTTCATTACATAACATTTTCAAAATTTGTGCTGGGTGCTTTTCTAGCTGTCTTTTATCTCCACGTTGGCTAGCTTGAGATGCTCCTGCATCACATGCTTAGGATATTTTAGATCCTTGATTACAACTTGGTGACGTGAAAACTCTATGGTTTTACCTTCACCTGAATGAGTTATTTGATATACTGATAGAAGGTTACAAGAAAGACTTGGGGCACATAATACATCATTGAAATGACCATTTTCTACTTGAACTATTACAAATACTTAAACACTAAGAGATCTATCATCGCCAACACATATTTTCTTGGTGTTGCATTGATTTAGAGTAGAAAATATGTCTCTATCCTTATCCATATGATAATATGCTCCAGAATCAATAAGCCACTAATCAAAAGTAGAAGTAGAAGTTGTATTGAAGGAGAAACCAAAAACTGAAAGTGCATGTCCATGAGAAGAAGAAGAAGAAGTAGAATCAATATTGATGTTGTGATTCTTCATTGCTACTTCCAAAGATTCCATCTTCTTCAAACATTTGGATGCATCATGACCATCTTTATCACAAAATTTTCAATGTTTGTGAGTCTTATTATTTTTATATTTTGCTCGTTTGTCTCCATTAGGAGCAGAAGTTGTCTGAGTGAAATTGGGACCCTTATATTGCTTTTTTTTGTGGTGAGGATGTTTCTTCTTGGGATTCTTGGGTTTATCTTTCTGATGGACAACTAAGTATTTTTTGGAGGTACCTGCAGTGTTGATCACTCTAGGTTGTACTAGCTTATCTTGTTCTCTAATCAAAGCATCACACAAGTTATCAAGACTGGGTTTTTGATAAGATTTCCCAAGAGCCTATTGCATGGCATAAAAGGTAAATACAAAAACATAATATGCACTACCTAGCTTAGAAAGAATAAGATAGATGCAATGATATTCATCTATCTTCATCTTACATTCTTCGCATAAAGTTCTGAGTGTTTTAAACTTAGATAGATAGTCTTCAATGCAAGAAAACTCACTTGGACTTAAAGTTAGCACTTGATTTTCTAACTGTTGTTGTCAAATAATATTGTGTTTACCAAAAACAGATTCAATATTTTCCCAAGCTTCTTTGGGTTTATCAATTGATTGAAGGTAGAACCTTAAATTAGGAGAGATGAACATTCTGATTAATCCACGTGCTTTGTCATTCCTATTATCCCATTTATATTTCTTATCATCATCAGTGTGTGTTGTTTCCTTTCCTAAGGTAATCTGGTACAAGCCTTTACTTCTTAATAAATCCTCCATATGGGATTTACATTGGAAGTAGTTGGTGTTGGTAAGTAAGAGATTACTTGTAGAATCCATATTAAATATGCAGATAATATTGATTTAAAAACTAAAACTTATGATATGAATGGAAAGATCTCGAAAAGTTGTGTAGTTTTAAAAACAAACAACACTTAAAATGAACTTCGAATGTGAGAGTTATGCCCCTTTTAAAAAAGGCCTAAACGGTAACCAAAGGACCACATGGTGGTTTAAGTTGCTTTATGAAGTGACCCACTTTTATAAAGGGAAGGGGGGATCATTTTTACAATGAAGTTACTTCATGCAAAATAAATAAATCTAAAGTAAAATATCAAAGCTACTTATAGTGATTCACTTTTATACTTGAAGTGAAATACACTTTACAATTTTAGCATGAATGTTTTCAAAAAAAGTAACAAAAGAGAGACTTGAACTCATAACCTCTTACTTAATAAGGAAAATTTTAACCAAATGGTCTAGCAAAACATATTGTAATGTTCATAAGGAATATTTTTGTGGTTATTGTTGTTGTTGAAGATGGCCTTGGAGAGAATGCTAAAAAAAACTCTTTTCACACAAGAAAAAGATTTCGATTCTTGATGACAACAAGGGTTAGATCTCGGTTAGCTTACCCGAAAGATGCACATTTTCCTATCTATTTCTGATTTTCCGAGATTGAAAAGGGCACCGGGAAAAGATCATATGCAGATCTAAAAGAGTAGAAACCCGTAAATAAATAATACAAAACTGAAATAAAACCAAAATACTACTCTGCAAAAAATTTAAAAAATGTGTATTCAAGCTTTATACCTCTGGATCTGACTGTAATGGTCATATCTTGGGCAAATGGAAACCTTTTCGAGTGAAAAAAAAATGTTCCTAACTGAAACGAGTGCTTTGGACACAATGGAACAGTCCTATCAGCCCAAAAATATATGAAAATGATAAAAAATGGAGATGAGGAAACTCATCTTCATGATCTCGATCTACAACATGAGTGGGTCTTCAAACAGGCTCTGATACCATGTTCGACAAAATAGTTATTCCAACAGTCGAAGAACACCTTCAGTAACCAATCACATAACCATATCAAAGATCAACACACATATGTTTTCAAACGGTAAAAACCCTACGGGGAAACAATGACGGCCACAGCCAACGCGACCACTTGGAGCAATTTATTAATGCAAAAGAAAAATATTACAAAGTGAATTTACAAGACAATTTCTCACAATCAATCATCGACAAATGACCCTCCATGCTCTTTAAATAGAGATCATGGACCAATCAGGTGTTAATAAATGGATCAATGGTTGTTAAGATCGAGGAGAGTATGAACTGTCAAATCACTCTATGTTGGGAAGATATTGTGACCATCGAATTTCCTAACTACAAATGCATACTAATGCATACTAAAGAAACACACTAAGAAAGACACTTTTACCAAACGACACACTAGAACAAGTAAATATTAAGTAACAACTAAGCATATAAATATCCTAACAACATCCACTTCTACCATGGTGGTCAACATGGTAGGTCATCTTATGAGAAGAATACATTTTTCATATGACCTATGATTGATGTGATTTTTGTTCTATTGAAAAGGTCTATGAGTGTAGATAAATTCCATGGTGTATTAGCTAAATATATGCAATTTTTGACATGAAACAATTTCATTTGATTCCTAAAAATGGATCTGGAAGGCTTCAAACCCCAATTTTCCAAACTTGGACCTATCGTTAAAATGAGCATGCATGTTGATTCCTCCAATTTTTTACACTCTAAAAGAATTGAAATAGAATAAAAATAATGTATTGATACAATATGGATCATACCTTCCCATTTAAGGGGGCATTTGGTATCCAAATTATTTACTAAACGAGGTAAGGAAAGTTTTTCCTTACCTTTTCCATGGAGTACCATTTTTATTCACCTGGAAGTTTTCCTTTCAACCCAATATACCAAAGGCATGCTGCCCCCATCTTTAGTTTTGGACTTATTCTGCAAAACTATGTCTTTTTCCAATTCTTCCTAATAATTTGGTGTTCATTCCTCTATTGTAGGTTGGACTATCTCCTCCTGATCCAAAATGGAAGTCTCATAGTGTTTTATATTTTCCAGATTCACTACTGAGTAAATGGACATGTATGGGGGTGGATCGAGTCTATATGAGTTGTTTCTTACCTTCTCAAGTATTTTGAAAGGGCCATATTTTCCCACCTTCTCCAATATATCGAAAGGGCCATACCGTAAATATTTGATAATCTTACCAGACCCTATGGTATTTCCTTGTTCATCTATAACCAAACCTTATCTCCCACTTTGAAGGAATTCTCGGTTTTGTGTTGACCATGTCTATCCTTATAATTTTCCTATAACTTCTTCAGTGTAATATACTAGGTCATGACCTACCATTTACATTATAGTTCCTATTTACATAATAAAAAATGTATAACATATTATTAAATAATAAGAAATCTATTATACTAGGTATATTACAAGTCTTTCCCACTTAAAAATGATTTCTCCTGAAAACATAGTTGTAAAATACTTATATCTTGATCTAGCTTATAATATTGTCTCTTAATTCTTCATTCTTGAGTCAGTGATAATTGAGGAATTGATATTATAAAATACTTTGATTTTTTAGAAGAAATGTTGAATTGTAAAGGAGTTTTCTCACCCTAATTCGATCTTCTGTTAAACTGTTCATTTATAGGATTATTGGAAAAAACTTGATGTATTTAGACTCCCTTGATGGCTTCTAATTTGAGCACCACTTGTATTGGAAGTAATATTCTTTTGGAATATCAATCATTTTTTTCTGTTGATACATTGATTGGTTGAAGTATTGACTTTTGTGATTAGGATGTCGATAAGGCATCCTTGCAACTTGATCTTTACTTCTTGTTCTTGTATCTTTTTCTTGACCAACTTTTGGAATTGAGTCTTCTTCGTACCCCTGACTTGTTCATACTTCGACATTTGAATACCTCTTTACATTAGTTTTATTTGAATCCTTTTGAGTTGTAAGGTTGAATGGGTCTGTATTAATTTATTTATCCATAATTGGGATGTTTACATTTGAAGAATTATCTAGTTTTGTGGGTTTAGTCATTGTCTATTTATCAAGCAATGATTCTTTATTGATAAGTTGATCTAATGAATTTGGTATAAACTTCTTATCACTCTTTAAATTTTTTATTTATGTGAGTAAACTTCTATTATGAACCCTTAGGTGTAAAAGTTCTTCCTCATTATTTGATTTTTTGACGTCACTTATAATATCCTGATTCTCTATCTTTTCATCTTTCATTTTTTTAATTTATTCAATCAATTTCATACTAAGGTTCCTTAGGGAAGAGTTTTCTTCCTCTTTTTTGGTTAATTTCTCCTTGAGACCATGATTTTCTTGTTCTAAAATTTTATTCTCTTGTTTCTTGTATTTTGACTTCGTGGTTTTTACTAGTAAATTTTGATTATGATTTTTTAATTGTGATATTTCTTCATCTACTTCTAGTAAGTATTTATCCATTTTTATTTTTTGATTTTTAGTTCTTCAAATTGTGCGATGAATTCCCAATTTCTCTCTTTGAAGTAAATATTTTCTTTCTTTGTTAACCCATTAAAATATTTGTCCATCTCAATTTCCAACTATAATTTTCTATTGATGTCTTTATAATTTCCTAGTTCACATTTTAATATTAGTGATTTCCTTTGAGAGTTATCTTGAAATTATTCTATAATGAATCATTTCCCACAAATTGGACAAAAGTGATTGTAATTTTTAAAAATTCTCATATACTCAAACTCCATTTCACAAAAGGGCATTTAGTCCAAAATTTAGATTTATATATTAAATTCATTGTTCAAGGTTTCCCTTTTTTTTTTCTCGATTATTCAATATATGTCTCCTTTATAAATATATATTCCTTCTTTGAATATCTTTAATATTACTTCAGTTTGCTTCCAATTTAATAAAAGGTATTAAGAAACTTTAATAATTCTCTTTATCTTTTAAACTATAATTTGTGTTTTTAATTCTTTCTTTCTTTACCTTTTTTTTTTCTTATCCCTTTTTTCCTTTATTTATTTATTCATTTTATTTTCTTCTTCTTGATATCTGGTACTAACTTCTAGTAATTTTCTTGCAGCGAAAGGATTATTTATTCAATGGAATTTTTTGAATAATTTTTTTTTTTGTTTTAATGACAAAATTCCCTAACGTGGTAAAACACCTAGATAAATTAGAAAAACTATGAAATTTTTATGTATGGGGATACAAGCTTGTATGGCCAATGCCTAGGATCAACAACTAAGCTCATATAGAAAATGAAGTGGATCTGGTGGTCCACTTCATGATAACATCATGAATACATAACATAATTCCATATATCCATAATAAACAATCTTTTATTTACTATCCATTGTATATATTTAATTGACATCATATGAAATATAAGATGTGTATATAAATACACATGGGGAATAATAAGTCATATTCTTTCCAAATTTCGTGACTTATCATTGAATTATGATTTAAATTATAATGCATATTTACATAATAGAAAATGTATAACATATTATTAAATAATAAGAAATGTAATATACTAGGTATATTACATTCAATGTCTCATGTACTTGCAAATGGCTTGAACTAATATTCTCAACAAATTTTCTTCTCTCATTTTGTCTCCTATGAGGTACTCCCTCACTACTCCTTTCTGTCCATATACAACATCCAAGGGTATAGGTGGAAAATATCCAAATCAAGTTCTAAAATGTGGCTTACCACTAGAAGTTTGGAATGCTCTATTATAAGAGTATTGTAATGATCCAAATGCTGAAAATATCATAAAACAACATAAGTGCACACCATGTACAAAATGTGGGCTTGGGGCACAAATCCAAGATAGCTAATTTACACAATAATGCCTTAAAGAATAGGGGAAACCCCTCCAATTAACCAAACAACTTCACAGATCACAATTCACATCCTTGATAATGAATACATGATATCTTATATATAGATATTCACACTTTGCACATGAGACACCTTTATCACTAGGCCACCCCTATTACAGATATATTTACACATTATATGTACATTTATGCCCATATACACCAACCCTTGAGGTCATATCATATACATTTCTTGTAGTATGTAGATGGGTAGTATTACTACCGCGATAGGGTGGTGGAAGGACTAATGAGTCCTTCGATGATGAATATTTTGCATGCCTATCACAACAGATCCTTGTGATCGAGGATTACCCATATGTAGGGATAGACTTCTCAAGAGATACTGAGATACCCGTGCCTCCTGGTGAGGAGCGAGGGGAGATGGGTAAGTCTCCACCTTTGTAGTTTTTTTTCTTGTATATGTAATTTTTATGTCGTTTTTGTTATATATATCATTTTTTTTATATGCCAGAGTATTTGATAGATATGCATTTGTTGCATGCAGATGTGGGACCCATATGACCTACCGATTATGCATGGAATAGGCATCGTCCTCTGCCAGTAGTCGCAGTTGCCGCTGTCGGGGGACCAGCAGTAGTAGGAAACCTCCCAGTCGGGGAGGCTGAGAGGGTACTTAGATGAGTTGAGCGAAACTTTACTGCACTCACTCGCATAGTCCCGATGGTAGAGATAGAGGACCTGCCACCATCCATGCAACCTCATGTAGTGGGGGCACCTCGAACGTCGGTCCGATTGTTTAGGCATTTAGCCCATGTTGTGGACCAATATAATAGGGCCCATAGGCCCTAAACCTATTTAGACTTTTTACGTGCCAGGATCACTACTTGTATATATTTTTTAAGGGCATAAGCCACGTGACTCATTATTGGTCCTATTTTTTAGGTGCTTGGGTCCATCTATGTATTCTGGTTACTTTATGATTTATATATGGTTTTTTAATCTTTTTTGTCTTATGGATCACGTGTGCAAAAATGTATTTACATGTTTATGTCAATGTTCTTTCATATGTGTGCAAGATGCCAATCTAAAATTTGATTAGCTAGAGTATCTGTAATTTGGTTTAATCTCCTAGGAACATGAAAATATGTAATATAATCAAAGTTTCATTCTAAGAGACATACCCTAAGGAATCATCGGTGTAAGGTTGGATCATGAACCTGGTATATTCTATTTAAATGAGACACAACCAGTTGAGCGTCGAGATAGACCCGAAGATGAGAGATACCCAATGACAAGGCGTCACAAAGAAACTCAATAACTACACTATACTTGGTGACATTATTCGTGGTGTCACCTAAGCATATACCTCCGGAAGATAACAACTGGCTCTGAGTTGTAAATATTACCCAAGCTACAGAGGCAAGGCCCCGAGTGTGCCAACTAGCACCATATGCATACCCAATGAACACCTCAAAATCACTTGACATCTTCCATATTGATGAAAGATAACATCAATGACACGTCCATAACATTTTAAAAGAAACTAAAAAGTAATAGTGCAAAGACTATACATATGTTACAAAAAGTTACCCACGGTGACTTGCCTATGAGTAATACTTATTGAGGTAGAGCCCATTTCTAGGCTCTATCAAAGAATTCCCTTCAAAATAAACAGACGATAAGCACCCTTTTTTAATACCTCTTTTATGATGAAAGGTATGAACCACATGGATTTGAATTTTCCTACCCCCAGGGGGTCGTTAGCTTGGTCATAGACCAGGACAAGGTTGCCTTCAGATAAAATCCGAGGATGAACAGGCCTATCATACTAACACTTGACCTTATGTTTGTGAGCCTCATTGGCCAAGGTCGCATCACAACATTGTTAATTGAGCTGCTCAAGGTGTACTAACCGTTCCTCAAGTGGTGAAGTGTCTGGCAATAATTGTACTACCAATTTTAGAGATGGGATCTAAAATTCGATGGGAAAGACTACCTCCAGCCTGTAAACGAGTTGAAAAGGTGAGAAATTGGTTGTAGTCTTAACAGATGTTCGGTAAGCCCATAATGCCGAGTATAACATCACATGCCAATTTGACTTAGCTGAGTTGATAGTGCGTTGTAGAATAGTCTTAAGAGTTTTGTTTACAGCTTCCACCTACCCATTGGCTTGGGGACAATAGGGTGATGAATGCTCTTGTTGTAACCCAAGATTTGATGTTAATTCCATCATCAATTGGTTTTGAAAGTGACTACCATGGTCAATAACAATCTCTCTCGGGACGCCGAACCTCGCTATGATCTGGTTGAATAAAAAGAGAGCTGCAATCTCTCCATCATCTTTAAACATTGGCATAGCTTCGACCCACTTAGTGAAGTAGTCTACAACTACGATGATATAGCAGTGCCCCTTGCTAAAGGGGGGTTGCAAGTAGTGTAATCAATCCCCCACTTTGTGAAGAGACCAACTGTGATGACAGGAAACATGGGAGCGGGATGTGCCCTCATCTTCCGAGAGAAGATTTGGCACGGATGGCACTTCTTGACCGATTCTATACAATATTTGATAAGTGTCAGTCAGAAGTAACCTGCTTGTAGAATATTTTGGGTTGTTTCCAACCTAGACAAATGATCGCCACAATATATGTTATGGCAATCGTTGACCTAATAACGGCCTCCTCATGTGTGAGACATCGACCTAACATGCAGTCTACACCTCTCTGATACAACGTATTATTAAGTATGAGATAAT
Source organism: Picea mariana (assembly GCA_032191745.1). Taxonomy (NCBI): domain Eukaryota; kingdom Viridiplantae; phylum Streptophyta; class Pinopsida; order Pinales; family Pinaceae; genus Picea; species Picea mariana. The sequence goes on from JASDQU010735350.1 coordinate 74,490, forward strand.
TCTTAGCTTGATGGCATATATGCCGATGCTCATCATGAGAAGCAGAAGTGGGGCACTTCAGATTCTAGAGATAGATAAGTATATCTCCATACCAGGGATATGAAGATGTGATCAAAAACATATCTCCCCAGATAGGCGATTCTTCAGGAACAACGTCACCTAACTCAACTGGAAGTTCAGAAATAAGCTCTGTGAAGACCAATGACTTTTTGGACTTTGTTGAAATCAAGTCTGAGTCAAACTCCTAGAGGATGACTATCCATCTACTGATTTTTCTGCCTATAACCCATCGTGTCAACATGTACTGGAATGGATTCATGACAGCAATGATGGTGGTCTTGCGAAACAATACATAATGATGGAACCATTGAACAGCATGAACTTCCGCCAAAACAAGTTTTTCAATAAGAGAATAATTGATTTCCAGTCCTACAAGGCTTCGGCTCAGGTAATAGATCACATATTTTGAGAACAAATCATCTTCCTGAACTAAAACCACCCCAATGGTTGACTCTGTGACAACTAGATATAATAAGAACTATTTGTTATAGTTAGGTGGTCGTAGCAGAGGGGCAGTTGTGAGGGCTTGTTTTAATGCATCGAAAGAGCATTGAGCAACATCGTCCCAGTAAAAAGGAATGTCTTTCTTCAGTAAACGCATAAATCCCTTGGTGATTTCAGCATAGTTGGTGATGAAGCGTCGTAAAAAGTTCGCCTTGCT
>JASDQU010735350.1:75221-103719 GCA_032191745.1 Picea mariana
TTGGATTCAAGCAAATCCTAAAGTAGCGACAACGTTCAAATATAAGTCTAAGGTGTGTGGGATGATCCGTTCTCTTAAGAGATCGTGACGCTAAATCATCTAGATATGCCTCGACTATATGCTTAAGATCATGAAAAGAAAAAGGCATGGCTCGCTAGAATGTGGCTCCAACATTTTTAAGACCGAAAGGCATCTTACGATATGTGAATGTACCCCAAGGACAAATGAATGTCATTTTGTGTTGGTCTTCGGGTTTGATTTGGATTTGATTATATCTCGAAAAACTGTTCATGAAAGGAAAGGCTTCACAACCAACACATTCATCAATGATCTGGTCAATGAATGGTGTTGGAAAATTATCTTTGGGACATGCCTTGCTCAAATCACGGAAGTCAGTACATACACGAATCATGCCTTGTTTTTTTTATTGACCAACACAGGATTTGACAGCCATTGGGTCAAATGGATAGGATAGATAAAACCTACCTTTAGCAATTTCTCAACCTCAATCTTGATGGATGTTTCCTTCTTAGGATTAACTCGACGAAGCTTTTGTCAAACAGGCTTGGCATCAGGATACATTGTGATTTCATGTTCAACTATTTTTGGATCAATACATGGCATTTCCTCATAAGACCAGGCAAAAACATCGCAGAATTATTTGAAAAGATTCGTGTAGATTTGAATCTCTTCGGGGGAGCAATCTGCTCCGACGAAGACGTTCTCCATGACACTAGGGTTTTGGGAGATGTTGATTGGTATATTTTCAGTGATAGTCGCCATATTTCCTTCAACATAAATTTCATGTGTAGCTAAGAGGTTAATAGGACATAACTAATCTCCCGTCATGGTTACGGTGAATTCTCCTGCTTCGATTCAGCTTAACTCTAGGAGAAAATAAGATCTGTGATGAAGATCTTCCCAAGGTTTGTTTGGACTAGTCATTGATTCGATTACTGCTTTATCAAAAGGCAAGACTAAGTCTAAAGAATCGATGTTATCAAGAGAACCCTGAGCCCAAATAGGCTCTACAAGTGGATCTAACTCTTGTGAAGGAGTCGGATCAGTGTTAGCTGAAGCTTTCTGGACTAAAGAGTATGCTACTTTAGTGGTAGACAAGGGCATGGACGTGCCTGGGTTCCCTGTCTCATCCATCATGGCCGATGGGGAAGGATGTATCCATGGATCCTTGAAGTAAGTCGTGTGGAACGACGAAACTTGAAAAATCTCAACCTTATGGTGATTGGATATAAATTTGATATCGCCATGAAGAGGTGGGTAATCAAAGGTACCCATCAAGTATGGGCACAAACCAACTCCTACATTGACAACACCTGGTTGAGGATTATCAATCATTGGGACTGTGGATTCCCCCAAAGTTGGGCCAGGTCTGGAGAAAGACAATTGATCGATGGTCACTATCCGGCCCTCGTGTGGAAACAACAAGACCCAAAAAACTGTAGCAACCATAGCTTGCATAGCATAATTCCAACTCCTTCCTAACAAGAGGTTATAGTCGAGGGGAGCATTGACTACCTCTACTTCGACACACACGGTCTTCCCTCCTAACTCCACAGGGAAGGAAGGAATGATTCCATGTGGTCAAAATGAATGACCATCGAAAGCAGTGAGGAGGGCAGGTGATGGAGACAAAATGGGCTGGCCAATGGCCTTCCAAAATGCCAATGACATAATCCATGTCGAGGCACCCTCATCGACCACCATGTGAAAGATATTCCAAGTAAAAGTTTTCATGGCATAAGCCACTACTATATGAAACACTTCGTGGTAAGGCCGACGAGGTTTTACGTCAGTTGTATCTAACATGATGGTAACCAGATTACAAGTCTCAGTAGAGCCCAAAGTGGTTAACAGAGATTTCCTTTGAGAAGGGCAACTTTGGAGGACCTCCAAAGCAGACATCGCACAAGGGGTTTGTGATATATCCTCCACCACAGAGTAGTTCTGGGTGGCCCTTGCATGTGGGTTATGAGAATCTTTTTTAAATGCACCTTTTGGAATGTGTGTCATTGTTTCTCCCAAAATCTTCTCAATCTGTAGAGGAAGAGATGGGAGGTCCACTTCTTTACCCTTCTCAGAAGCGCTTGGTTTATTATAGTTGTGTGCTCTAGTCGATATAAAAGAATCACCCCTAACCATATATACGTTTGCGAATGCAGGGTTGGTCGGAGGCAGGAAAGTTTCTTGGCTGCCCCCATCCATGCTTCCAGAGGCTTGAGTTAGATTTTTCCCATGTTGAAATGGATTAGTCAACACTGCCTATTGTTACTGCGTGAAAATTTTTTGGGCCTCTACAAGTCGAGGACATAGATGGGTCAGGTGGTCTTCCGTGCACAACTTGCATGGATACCTCACCTTCTATTTTTCAGTGTTGTCCCCGCCAGCATTATCAGTGGGTTTTTTATCTCCCTTACCCTTCTTTTGTTGTTTTTTCTTCCCTTCAGGTTGTTGGGTGGCCTTTGGGTTAGTCGATTGCACAGTGTGTACTTCTGACATTTTGGTAGGGGGAGCATCCAAAGTAGTAGTTTGGCTGGACACTGTGTGTTGTATAGATAATTGTTGCAACTGCTTCATCAATTTCTCAGCGGGCTTTGTTTGTGATGAACCAACAATACCATCAGCATGTGGTTCAACTCTCTGTCTAGTTTTATCTAGTATTGAACGTGGAATATCTGGCAAGATGTTGTGTAATAAACCAGACTGAGAATAGATGAGCTCAAACTGTTGAGCCCTCATGATGGCATATTCTTTGGAGAGAACTCTAGATGTTAGGACATATTTGGATAACTGCGGGACCAAAGAATTAAGGAACCACTCAAGCAGGAATGTTGGTGGGACTGGTACTTTGATTAAACTCTTCCACTGTCTCCATTATCAGATGTGAGTAAAGATATGGTCTGTTGTTGTCTATTCAAAATTGTCAAGCAGCTCTATGTCAGCATCGTATCTCACAGGTAACTAGAAAGGGTTCAGGAAAGCCATCGCCAGTTTTCCAAAAAAAGAGTATCTTGAGCGATTGAGCTCAATGTACCATTTTGCGGTACTCCCAATGAGAGTACATTGAAACAATTGCAACTATACGGAGTCATATTTCAATGAGTTAGATGAGCACCAAAGATGGAAGGCAGTCACATGATCTCCTAGATCTTCATTAGGCTTGGCTTCGAACTTTGGAATGTCCGAAGGCAACTTCTTCAACATAGGAGGCCAACGTGGATCATGAAAAATAGGGTCATTCAACAACCTTGTCAAATCTGGAAAATGTAACGTTGTCGGGAATGGTAGTTTGTCTTGTTGCTGATAACCTGGGAAAAAGGGGCCTGGAGTTTGGCTGGCACCAGGTTGCCCGGAAAAGTTTGGTTGTTGGCCTGGATTCTGGTAGAAACCATGGCCCTGGACAGTGTAAGGGTTTTGCATATGTGGATACATCATCGACTGATTTCCCAAATAGGACATAGATGGTTGGGCATGCATTATATTTGAAGGAATTTGGGAAGGATTACCTCATGCCTGTCCTGTGGGGATAGGCATACTAGTTTGTCTAGGGTTCCATTGATTGTGGAAAAAATTACCCCAGATCGACATTCTGGATGAGGGAACGGATCCCTTTCCTGAATTCAAAGGTCCTGCTAGGTTTTCCCCTTGTGCAGGAATAGTACCCTGCACATGAGTAGATTATCCAAAAATGGGGTTGCCCCTAGTCGGGAAAGAAGCTGATGGGAAGGTGTTGTTACCAAACGTTTTGTTCGAAGAAAATGGTGTTGAACCTACCAACATACTATGCAAAGGTCGTCCTTCACTCCCCTCTCCAAATAAACTATTGTGTGTAGGTTTCCCGACGGATTACTAATGCAAGAGATCGAGTCAAGGGGACAAAGGAGGGATATGAACTCCTCCATAAGGAAAAGCGTTAAAAGGGACAGGAGTATACCCCATGTGACCTTGTAGAGGAGTGATAGAGCTCCCTGCACCCAGACCCAAAGTATGTAAAGTGGAGTAGGAAAGTACAGGACTTGTACGTAAACTAGGCATCCTGCATGAGAATGGAGGGCCTGTCGCACTTGGTGTGAAAGGGGTTGTGGCCCCACCAAAGATGGGCTCAGACCACTATGCGAAGTATTTGCAGTCAAGACCATGGTTACTCAGACCAATGACGGTGGGTTAGGAGATGAAAGCTCTTCTGTGGTGACAACCGTGGTGGGAATTGAAGAATTCCCAAAAGAAGTAACAACATTTGTTTCCATTTTTGTGTGCAACACTGTTTGGCGCTTGTGAAATTGAATTGGTACAATGAAAGGTGCCAATAAATCAATGGTTGGGGTTTCAATCGGGCCAAGGGTGGTTGCTTCAAGGTCCAAAATGGTTGATTCCTCTGGGGGTTGGTCAGGCACAATGGTTTGTAACCTGGTTTCTTCAAAAGACCCTTGTTGGTCTATCTTTTTCCTTAATGGTGTCGGGGGTGGCTCCAGTGTAACCGGCGACAGGCCAAGAATCCTTTGTGACCGATGAAGTGTAGGATCCTCCACTATGTGAGAAGATCCGAGACACTCTAAGGTAGTCTATATGCTCAAAAGAAACACACACTAAAAAGTTCCTAGAAGATAAGACAAGAAAACACTAAATTAATTGGAAGAACAGTTACAACAACCAACACTAGAGCAACTTACTAGTGTAAGTGCAACTCGAACACGGAAGCACCCTTCGAGTATACTCTACAAAGTGTGGCCTAATGTCTATCCTAGGTACTGTGGTATACCCCTGTAGTCACCTGTGTATGTCCCTAAAAAGATTGGCAACTAGGTTGTCAGCGCGTGAACAGTCACCTGGCAAGTACAGTCAAAAGTTAGGTAGACCACAATGAGAAGGGTATCGAGCCTGAAACCCATCAAGGGTATCGAGAGAAAATGGTTCAGAAGACAACTGAGGACCCCAAATGGATTCTAGACCCACAAAGCCTCGTGGAAAATGCAAACGATGGAGTCCCAAAACAAGCCCTCTATATGTGTTCTCCACTACGATTGGTCTAGCTTTGGAGGGGTTATCTCCACTACCTTGCCGCATGTGACCTTGTGTTTATCCCCTGTGTTAGAGGGGGGTCCTGGATAACTTTCACAACACTGTACTTAGACACTCCCTAACTCAGACTCCAATGCTTGTTTTTAAAATGGTCTTGAAGAGTTTCCTCTCCAACCTAATCCAAGGCCCTAATCCTGAACTAGTTGGTGAACCCTACAAACATAAAAGTATAGTAGATTTTAAATTTAGCGTTATTTTTATGGTGTTGTCTTACGTCAAGGAGTATGAAAGTGAAACTGATGATGTGAAAAATACAAAAGCAATGAATGAATAAAAAAGCTGGAAACAAAACTTTTACTTAATGCAAAATTTCAACAACTTTTCAATTTTTTTTTTTTTAATTTTATAAGATTTTGCACGGCAAAATCAAAGGAATTTCACTCGACTACAAGCTACTTATGATCTAAGTGAATTTAAAAAACTTATGAAATAAACGAATTTTCTCTGGCTAATAATGCAGAAACACACTCTTCAACCAAACAAAAAAATGAAAAGAGATTTATTTTATTTTATTTTAAATGCTAGTAAAGAAAGAAAGGAAAAATACCAACAAACAAAAACCAAGAAAAACAATTATGGCCTAATCGCAGATCACAAAGAATCAGATTCAAAAAAATCACACACTAGCAATTTTTAAAAGAAAATGACTCTCACACTTGTCTAAAAATCGTGAAAATTCATTTATTTTTCTGACAAGTTTTTAAATGAGAAAAAGCAAGCTAAAGATAATATTAATCCTAAGCTACTGACTGCTCAGACAGAGATTCAAACACCTGAGAGGAATAATTCTTTTCAAGGGAGAGTATGAATTCCTTACCCTCAATAACAAGTATCATGTACAAGAACACGACTGTCACTTTAACAGCACGTGTGCGAATGCGCACTGGATAGAGACAAAGTGCATGAACACACAGGATGACCTTGTACAAGCCACGTGTATATCTAAACTCTGAGAAAAAAGAAAACAGAGAACCCAAAACAAGGAAGAGACCACTGATATTGATAACCAAGATCCCTTAAAGGCTTGAACTCTTTTTTTAACAGAAAAACAAATAGTGTAAGGAAAAAATGATAAGGAAAAAACAATCTAAGATAGGACTGCTAGAAAACAAGACTCGGACAAAATTATAGAAAACCCCCTGAGAATGTGTGATTCTGACAAGAAAGAGGATGAATGCCTCTGAATTTCTCTGAATTCTACACGCTACTGCTACTTCTACAGCTAGCGTTCACACGCGGTCTGTAAGAGGGTAGGGCGCAGGTACATGCATGCAGACCTTGTACAGGCTGTGTGTACCTCTGTGGGTCCCTAAAAACACACTTAAGAAAAAGACACAGAAAGATGGTATGGAAAACTAGACTCCCTGCTAGCTCAGACCTTACAGAAACTAAAAGAAAAAACAGGCAAGAAAAAATTGTCATTAAAACTACCCAAAAACTAAATAAAATTCCAGGAACCCTAGAGAGACTCCCTAGTATGGTCATCAATTATGTTGTGGGGTAAAGTCTCCCTACAGACTCACAAATAGAGTTCAAACTTTGCATGCAGATATGACCGAAGAGAAACTACTTTTCTACTTTCATCCCTAGATTTAAATCCCCTTTTCTTAGTAAATGCATGGAAATATCAACCTACCTTGTTCTCGACGTTTGATGTCGCTCCTCCATTGTACTTGATTACTTGTTCGCAATACTCCTTCCAAAGATGACCTGCATTCAAGATAAGCAACAACTATGCATGCATACTACTTATATACTAATGGGTTAGAAATCCAAACATATTCTAATCAAACTGTAAAAAGTTCATGAATTGGGACGGGAAAAGCATTTTCTTTATTACTCAGAATGAGTCAACTTACAAAAGTTGAGACTGACCAGCACTCCTCAAACCTGATGCTAGGCTCTTTTTCTTCTTTCCTCCAACTACTTTTCTTTGAGTCTCCTTTGGCACAAGGAAAGGCTAAAGGGTTGGGACAATGGGAATACGTAAATGGGCAGAGTTTCTTTGCTATATTTTTTTCCTCTCCAAATGGGACCCCTACCCCTTCTTTTATAGGCTAGAAGGAGCTAGGTATTTGAATGAACCCTCTACCATGCATGGACGAGAGTTTCTGTTAACTCACCTATAGCTTTTTGTTCCGTCGACAACTTTCATTTTTTCATGCTTTTGTCAGTCCACATGGGCTGTTTTGGGTCAGCCACCATGTACATGCATGCAATAATGGATTAGGGCACGTGGGACTTTATACGAGAGGATTTTCAAAGAGTTGTTCAATAGTGTTTGGGCAAAGAAGGGATATGAGTTGGCCTGATGCCCGGTAAGCATGTGTGGTGCAATTTAGGGTTATAACAACTAGCTCCCTCCATTATCCCCTCTCCATCTATGACCTCAAGTTGTGAACCAGAGATAAAATTCTTGATCTCTTTGCAACTTCGGACTCCAGATGCCTTGGATGCAACAAATCTCTTTTTACGCAAACTATGAACTGACGAAGTTACCCAGAACCAGATCTATGGTTCACACTCCCTTCGACAACCAACGATGGTGATCTCCTTCAGAACTTTGGATTCAAGGTTTCCAACCGCTTCAACAAACCGTTTCTCTCAAATTTCTTTGTCTCCCAAACTCCATGAATGTCTGCCACATATTTTCTATATCAACAATCCACATCTCCCCGCTTCTCGCCACTTCACGAAAACTTGACTTTTGCTTTGCGCAAATCTCCTGGAAATCTATCTTCTCAATTCTCCAATATTCTTCCATGTACCCATGTCATAGCCAACACCCAGGATCATTCCACAACTTCGAAATTTGGCGATTTCCACTCATTAACACACCAAATCCTTTGATTCACGAACTTCTGAAGGAACTCATGACTAACCACCACACAACTTCTCCTAGATATGATGGTCTGGAATGATCCCGCTTCCTCTTGGACATATCTTGCTCGTTAATTGTGGAAAACCTTCAGGGACTCCTCCCAAAAAAAGAATTCTCTCCCGCTATTGTTATCGGGCTAATTGTTAAGTGTGAACACAAATAAATCCCCCTAGATTCACTACAAAACTAGAACAAAACAAGACAGTACAGTACTCTTTCCTTAGATTTCAATTATCAAATGAGAAATGGATCTAGAACATACCTTTTAAATATCAAAGATCTGACTTCGCCAATGCAATCCAAGCTCCGTCGCGAGGCTTATGGTATCTACAAATAAACAAAATCCAATGAAGACAAGAATAACAGAGTCTATTTGATATGAAACTATGTACGTGATCAAGGAATCATACAATATGGACAAATAACATTCATATAGGAAAGAAAAGTATATTTGTATTAAAGAATGTGGATGAAAGATACAACCAGATTCCTTGATGTTGTCAGGTTCCTTCCAACAGTTTCTTTCTTCCCACACACTTCTACTCCAAGGATTCTAAGACTATAGATATGATAGCTACCCATAATATATCTTGATAAAGGAAAGCTCAAAGCCAACATACAAGCTCCAAAAACTCCATCCTACAAAACCCAAGCTCAATCCAACTAACGTTCTCCATGAGCGTTCCTCTCGTTTTATAAGATGAATAGGATAAGGTGAGGAGGTTAGGATGATCCCACTAAATCATGAAAGTGAGTAAGATCCAAACCTTTCGAAGGCCACCTCACAATAGAATCCTCTCCTCCTAGAAGCATCGAGAAGATGCTCATTTTTTCCACATACATGATTTTCCGCACCCTAGCTATAGAGAAACCTATGGAAAATCCTCAACATAGATATAGAGAAAGGTGAGGAAATGAGGCATCTCCACACCCTGCGTATAGAGAAGCCTATGTAAATCCTTCTTAATAGGGTTTTTAGAAAGGAAAATACAACTTATTTTCTCAAGAAAAGTTCTTCTCCCTTCTTTCTTTAGGAATTCAAGCCATTGACCCTTCTGAAGGAAATAAATAGGTTTACATCATTAACAGACATAGGGATGAAAAAAATAATGTGTAAATAGAGCCCCCCAAAGTATGAAGTTAGAATAGAGTGCTAGCTGAAATACTTTGTCGATTGTGTGTAGGGAACAAGGAACACGTCGGTCGGAAACCTGCCAACATATAAGGAAATACAATACAATAATATATCATCACTGAGGTAGGCATTCCCATACTCATAATACAAATGACTCAAATAATAAATTCCGACATGCAAATATCCATGTCAAGTAATATAGGTCATGGCCACCAATCATACACTATGGATCCATACCAATATGGCTCAAATCTGAACATAGCCACCAAAAATAAACTGTGGATCTATGCATTAAAGACTCAAATTTGAACATAGCCACTAGACATACAATGTGGATCTATGTAACAATACAAACTAAATATACTCCAACGCAACGTAAATCTATCAGAAAAGATCCAGGGTCTTCATCTCCACCACTCTATAGTACGAATCTAACCATGTGAATATGTGTGTTGAAGTCGAACATGGTAGAAACCACTTGATTACCGGTCATTAGTGAATACCATTAACAAGTGTGATGGAAATCACCATTAATTTCAATTACTCCTAAGGTACACTATTACAATACAACGAATGTGAATTAATGAGCTGAATTCGAACACTCGACGGAATCTCTCGATCAAGGGTCAATAATGAAAAACCATTTTCGAAAGTGAGGATACATGCCATTGAGGCATGCAAGTTCCAAGGTACCAAATAGTTTCTAAGTCTAATTCCTAGATAATGAGTTAAAGTCGATAGGAAAAGACTCATCATAGGAGGCCCTTAATGTATCCCCCATCAATGACACGAAACAGGTAAAAAAATTTGAGGTAGATCAGAGTAAGAAGTGATTTAAGACTGACTCAAGGATGGACAATGCAATAGAAGGCTTTAGGACTGCAGAAATGGTCGACGCAACAAAAGACTTTTCGGGTTGAACTTCTCTTTGAACATATTGACGACACAACAATTGTCTTGGAAACACTGACTCAACAACAAGGATCACAGACGAATTTGTAATCTTTAGAAAGGGGTATGATCAAGAGTCAAGCAGATTTTCCAACCTAGACACAAATCAAGTGGAAGGGTGTCATGTTTAAAAGTGACTCTTGCATAGAATATAGGTTTAGATACATTTCTTTCCCAAATTTCCCCCCACCATTTCTGGCGAGTACCTCTTTATTTTTACATAAGCTTGAGGAGGATAATATATTCTTGTTGATGTAAGCTCATCCTTCACATGAGTCCCTCAGAGTATGTTTAACGAACCCTGAGAAGGAGTGGTTCGTTCCCATATGGGTCCTTCAATTTTTTTTAATGAGTGCAAAGAAAGAAAACTCATGGGTTTTTCATGTTTAGAGAGTCTGAAAACACTTAAAGAAAACTCCGAAATGTCCTTTTTTGTAAAGTATGGTGAGACCAAAAAAGAGATAAAATACCGTTCAACAAATGTTTTCTTTAGATACTTTAACGAGCCTGAAAAGAACCTGATCACTCAACAATATTTTAATGTTTAGAAAGTCCGAAAAGATCTTAAAGGGAACTCTAGGGGGTGCCTTTTGCATATAACCTTTACGAGTCCAAAAAAGTAATAAAAGTTTACTCGGTTACATTCTTATTGATTTATGAGAACGATAAAGAACAAATACTAAGCTTGGTAAATTATTCTCATGTATTTACAAGCACGAGAAAGAACAAAGACTAAGCTGAGGATTGTTTTCATTTTTATGCAAGCTTTAAAACAAAACAAAACTATGCTTGGGATAGATTTGATTTTTTACACAATCTTAAAAACTAAACAAAACTATTCTTGGACCTAATTTCATTTTTACACAAGCTTGAACCAGAGGAAACTATGCTTGAGGTAGGTGGTTTCATTTTTACACAAGCTTGAACCATAGAAAGCTATTCTTGGACTTCCCAACGCATAACACAAGGATGGTTGGTACTTAGCCCCCATCTTAAGAAACTAGTGGCTCAACATAAGCATGAAGTCAAGAGGCTAAAAGCATTGCCCCCCAAGCTTCGATTCATCCAACAAAATAGGAGGATGAAAATAAGCTTCAAATACTATACGTAACAAAGTACTTGACTCAATTTAAGAGGGGGAAGTTGTTTCATTTTTTAAATGATATTGACACAAGATAAGAACTATGCTCGTGACTCTAGGTATAATCCCCAGACTACTATTTCAATTTTTAACGAGATTGACACAGAACAGGAACTATGCTCGTAAACTTTGTTTTATTTTTGAATGATGTTACCACAGAGATGCAAAACTATCCTCACAACTAGTTTCATTTTGTAACGAGCTTGAAATCAGAAAACCATGCTCAAGGATAGTTTCATTTTTTAATGAACTTGAAATAAGAAAACCATTCTCAAGGCTGGATTCATTTTTTAGTGAGCTTGAAATCAGAAAACCATGCTAAAATATCTCTTCTTGATCATGGCTTCCAAGAGGATAGTTCTCTGGAAGGACACCATGTGAAGGAAAAAACTCAGTCATGGCCTCCAAGAGATCTTCATTGGATGAAATAAACACACTCTGGAAGGAACACATGTTGAGGGTTGCAATAGCGGTAAAGCGATTAGGCTCCTACAACCCTACCGAAAAGATCACCATGTCAAATACAGGATCTAAGTCATAAGAGATTGATATTATAATGAGAGGCTCATCTACGTCAGCAACTAAATGCATGGGAGACAACTCCACATAATTGACCTATCGTAGGGACGATATCATCTGCATATAAGAACCGTTTAGGGAGTTCATTGAGTTGATGGTCAATTCAGGGCTAATGAATGAAAGTTGATTAATAGTCACAATTCTTCCATCGTGAGGGAAATATATCACATGAAAAAGAGTGGACACAATAAATTCCATGGCATATAAATAATATCTCCCAAGGAGTATATAGAAATCCAAGGGGTCTTGGACTACCATTACGTAAAGAAAGACAGTTTTCCCTCCCAAAGTTATGGAAAATTGAGGAAGGATCCCTAAAGGGTGACTGGTTATTCTATTAAAAACAAATGGATTCTGGGTAACCAGAACAAGCTAAGGATAACCCAAAGATTGCCAATAAAGAGAGGAAAAAATACTAATGGATGAACCTTCAACTATCAACATCTGAGGAATGTCCCAACCACAAAATTGTACAATAATATTGAAAGGAATGTGAGAGGGAAGACGAGGACTAGTTAGCACACCCCAATTAAAAAGGATGGCCTCATTAGTTTGAGGGGGTTCTACGAGAGAAGGAGAAAATCCCCCTAGCATGGTAGATTCTGTATCAACGAGAAAAATGTGAGTAGTATTAAGTTCACTCTCTAGTGGGAAAGTAGGACCAACCGATGACGAGATAAGATCGACCACTTGGGTTTCATTATCCGAGGGGAGAATGGGGTTGACGGGTGGAAAGGGATCGACTGCTTGGGTTTCAATCTCTATCGAGAGAGTGGGATCGACCGAGGATGGGATCTGATCGACCACTTGGTCAACTGGCTCAACTAAGGACGTGACCAGATTGACTACCTGATCAATCGGATTGACCAACGAAGGGGATGGATTTATCATTCCATCAACTACAGGTGGGTTGAGACTAAGCTTGTGATAAGAAACTGGAAGTTGAGGTTGGGAAATAGTCATGTCTTCCAGTACTTTCGAGGCTTCTTCCATACGAGGGAAAAGGTGAGTTTGATGACTCCCTCCGCATAACCTACACAGGAACTTCACTCTACTTTTTTTCTTCCCAACAGTATGTTGACTAGTTGACGAGAGGTCATCAACATGTTGTTCAGAGGTTGATGACATGGGTTGGAGAGGGGGTGTATACCATGCCTCTATACCCTTAGATAGACTAGGGAAATCCTTAAGAAGATGGATATCCTTACAAATCCTACTACGGTACTTGGGATTATAGGTTGTTTGGGTGATGTTAACATCATCAACACTCCCAACATGATTATAAGTAATTGGTTGCTTTCCATGATGTCTGGCAGTGGTTGGAAGTTTAGACCCTTTCTTATTTTTCTTCTTCTTATTCTTTCTTTTCTTCTTCTTCTTATCCACTGGGTTACTAGCTTCAAATCTTTCACTCAACGAGGAATATGAAATGGAAGAATACCTTTCAATTGAAGAAGGTGAAGAAGATCTTACTGGTGAATAAGGTGAAGGATCAACATGAGGTTGATGTTCTTGGGGGGAAGTGCTTACAACTGAAGAACTAGTTGCATTCGGTATTACCTGAGTGGAAAACAACCATACTGATAATCCAATTGTGAGACCTGGAAGGCTCAAAGTAGCAATGTGAGGAGGACCAATGTTTCCATAAGAAGGAAAAATAAAAGGTTCCCCTGGAAAAGGGGTTCCTTCATTGGTCGTTTCAGGAACTGACACCATTTAAATAAAGATCCAACCTAGAGTCTGCTAGGGAAAACAAACAGTACATGCTGAAAATCTAGTAAGCAAGAAAGAAAAAAAAACCTTCTCACAATGAGCACACTAGTTGGTGATGAAATACAATGTCACAAGGACAATGTAAGAAGGGGCTGAGATAGAGCAGGTGGAAAAGTTACGTTGACGACCTGCTTAATGGACTTACACCTTGGTGCAAGATCCCACACATAAACATGGGTATACCCTACAAGGAGCCCAAGTGAGTTTGGCCAACATCGATTCTAGGTACCATGAAGACTTGTCCCTCCACAGTCACCTCGTGTAAAGACCCTAAAGATATAGGCCACTAAGGTTACCAATTACTATAGTGATGCCTGGGGAAATAGTCAACAGTCCGATCCATGAGCAAAGGCAAGGTATCTAGCCCGAAATCAAATTGAAAGGCTTTCACTCATAATTGTGGGTATACCTTCAAGTGACCCCCATAATATGTGTAATCTCTACACCAAGACCAACAAAGCAGGGTGAGTAACTCTGCCAGTCTCAATGGAACCTCAGGTTTGACCCTTGTGTGAGAAGGGCTTCCTAGGAAAAAATGTTGCAAATGGATTTGAACACTCCCTATCACAAGATGTTATTGTGTGTTTTTTGTTTTTGAGAGTGTGTCTCATAGTCTATCCCAAAGCACTAGCCTAGTTAATGTTGGTGTAAAAAATCCCTAGAAAATAAAAGTTACTAATTAAAATTTTAAATTACGCAATGTTTTTTTAGAGGTTGTTGTTTACTCAAGAGGGAGATGAATATGAAACCAATGTTGTGAGAGACCTTGACCTAGTAGTATGAAAATAGATATGAATGATGCAATCTTTTGTTCAATTAATTCTATCTATAATAGGGAGAAGATATATTTCCAGAAACATGAAAGCTATGAAATATAATTTCTTTTCTTGAATGAACTACAATTCCAAACAATCATAAGCAATGAAATTTCTCAATTTGTTCTCTTTCAGTTTTGAATGCAAAGATTTTTTATAAATGATTACTTCAAAAGAATGAATGACTTTAATTTTCCTTTCTGGAACCAGATCTAAGGTATACTAAAGAAAGAAAATGTAATCAAAGAAAATAGATACATTCAATAGAAACCCAAATCAAACTTTCAATGAAGATAAAAAACAAAGATGACAAGAAAGTGTTTATCAAATGAAAACAAGCAATAGCTTTCAAATCAACAAGAAATCCAAAAAATGTAAAATAATCCAAAACTTCACTCAGATGAAAGACTTTTAGTCAATCAAGCACCCAAATCTATGATTAAATATTATATCCTTGTTGATAAAAATCAATAAGAAAAAACATACAAAAAGATAATGAAGGGTTCACAATCTTTGAAAACGAATCAAAAATCAAGTTTTAATTTCGGAAATCAATCAAATACTGACTTCAAAATTTCCCCCCAGGTGATCAAGGCAACACTGGGCATCAAAAGACAATCAAGACCCAATCCAAAAAAAATTACAGACACTGTCGCAGGACAACAATAGGTTACATTGTGGAAATAACCAATTTCCACATGCTAGCAATGGGTAAGGTGTAGAAATTTCGCATTTCCCTAAACATTCAGGGTGTGACAATCTAAACTTTCCACAGGTGACATATAAGGTATAGTGCAGAAACATCTGTAAATGCAAGAAAATTGGAAAGAGGGTAAAGAAATTTAGGAAACTTTCATGGCAAGAGAATCTGGAATGATCCCTTACAGACACTGAAACTGACATAGAATGAAAAAAGGTAGGCTAAGGGAAAATGGACAGCAAAAACCAGAAACAGGTTGTATCCCCAGTGGAGTCAACAATTTTTTTATCGGGCTAATTGTTAAGTGCAGACACAAATCAATCCCCCTAGCTTCAATATGAAACTAGAACAAAACAAGACAATACAGTACTCTTTCCTTATATTTCAATTATCAAATGAGAAATGGATCTAGAACATACATTTTAAATATCGAAGATCTGACTTTCCTAATGTTTTCTTTTTTTTATTAGTCATAATTAGTCATTATCCAATCTCCTATATTTTAGGAGAGAATATTCTCTTTCAGTTCACACTTCAGTTTGACTAGTGGAGTTGAGTTTAGATGTTGCATTGGGATCATCACCATGCAACATTGGGATCATCACCATGCTAATGCGAAATTGCCTTGGTATCATCACTAGAGTGGCACATTAGGCTTGATTCCTTGAGTTAACTCCTCACTACTCATTGTTCAGTCAGTTAACTGAAGACTAGTTGACTAGTTAATTCAACTAGGTGGCAGTTCACTCTCGTAACTGCCTAAGAGACTAGAATAGGTGGCAGTTCTCTCTCATAACAGCCTGAGAGACTAGAATAGGTGGCAGCTCACTCCCATAACTAATGGATCATTCTATACCATCACTATGGTGACTTGGTTCACCTCAAGTCGAACTGATTGAGTTATACAGAGTCTATCATGTGTAAATTATTCATTATTCACAACAGTTAATGAGATTTCCTTCCATTCTTTCTCTCCTTCTTCTTATTTTTTCAATTCTCTCTACAAATGTGTGTATCATTGTTTATCTATATCTATTTTGTGTAGGTTCAACACATTTACATGGTATCAGAACCGATGGACTGCTAAACAAAAGCTACACCAAAATGTTTTGCAGGTACAAAAGATTGAAGACAACAAAAAGATGGATTATTCACCAGAAATACTTCTCACACCTCATAACTATTTGGAATGGAAGCCAAAATTTATTATTATGCTCAAATGCAGAGGCTTGTACCAAATAACTATGGCAATGGAAGAAGAGCATGATTCTGTCAATGAGAAAAATGATTTTCTCAATAGACAAAATATGGCCATAGGATGTATCCTCTATCTTATTTCTCCCGAAATTGTCCATCAAGTATATGATGACTCACAAGAATTCACTCCAAATGATTTATGGAGCAGATTGGAAGTTTTATTTGGGAATAAGGAAGAATGCATGCAAATTGTTAACAAGATAGAGAATGTAGAAAAGCCACTGGAAGATAAATCATCTCAGTTTGAAGAGCTTTCTACACAAGTATTTACAAAAAAATGTATTCCATTAATTGAATATGATGTCTACTCCATTTCGGATATATTTTCTGAAATTCATGTGGAAGACATATGGCATGCATCTTAAGAGTCACATGCAGATACTTTTCTATGCACAATGCATGCATCTCAGGAGACAAAAAGGGAGCCACGCACATCAGACTCAATTATGATATTTTATGAGCACTATTTGAAGAAACAAATTGGATATTTTCATTCCTCTTGGGAAAATATACAATTTCAAAAAAACTATCGTTTGAAACGAAGTCTGAAAATTGAAGTTATCACCGTTTCAAAATCAATAAAATTTCATCATTTTTCTGAAAACAATTGCACGGTTTTCAAAATTTCATCCAAACTTTATTTGGATATTATTCATTACAAGAAGATAAAGTGGATATGTGTGGAAATATAAATGATGTGTATACTTCATCAGATCTGTGCAGACATCTACATCTTCAACAAAATCTTCAAAGAGCACAAAATGCATAGNTTTTGTATTTCAGTACCTAACATGGCCTCGTAGCCGAGACCCATTCTTTATTTTCACCATTGTGATGTTCAGTGGGGGTGTTGGAGTCACTTCACACACACCTAGGATTCATTTTTCCTAAGGTTTTTATTTTTTTATTAGTCATAATTAGTCATTATCCAGTATCCTATATTTTAGGAGAGAATATTCCACCTGGAGAATATTCTCTTTCAGTTCACACATCAGTTTGACTAGTTGAGTTGAGTTTAGATGTTGCATTGGGATTATCACCATGCAACATTGGGATCATCACCATGATAATTCGACCTTTCCTTGGCATCATCACTAGAGTGGTGCATTATCCTTGATTCCCTGAGTTAAATCCTCACTACTCATTGTTCAGTCAGTTAACTGAAGACTAGTTGACTTGTTAACTCAACTAGGTGGTAGTTCACTCTTGTAACTGCATGAGAGACTAGAATAGGTTGCAGTTCACTCCCGTAACTACTAGTGTGTGTCCAGATCACTATATGCCACCACTATGGTGACTTGGTTTGTAACATCCCACTCTAGAGCACTGAGAAAACTTATTCTTTGAGGACACTTGCTCGCAAGTGATCCGGACTATTATGATATTAAAACATTTGTCCTTGATTATGATGTGTTATGTTAGATGACATGATGTTTTACTTCTTTGACATAGATAGGTTCTATTGACTCAGTTTTACTGAGTGTGCAGGGTTTCTAACCTTGAGGATGTAGAGGCATCAACAGAACCCCTTGGACTCTGGATCGAGTCAAGGAGTGTGCTATTGGGGTTGATTGTTTACTGTGATTTTAGTACATTTGATTTGATGATATGATATGACACGTTCTGACAAGATTGTTGATGATGCAGGTTGACGATAGCATTCCGACCAGAATCACATATGGAGTAAAGGGGCCACACATGACTACCAAAGAGGTTGAGGGAGAGGTGTGGACAACAGCCCTGCCACAGCCTACTAGCACTCCCGTTCTGGCTCGAACTGTAGGTTAACGATTACCTAGTTCGAGAGGACCCACGATGTCATGAGGGCAGACTGCGACAGTTGATCGCGATGATTCTAAGGGGTGTGCAATAAGGTGGGGGCCTTATTCCTTAGAGACCTTAGTCTCCCACAAGTTCACCTGGCAGAGTGTTGACTCCAGGGGTTATTAATGTCTACCAATTAGTCAAGAGGTGAGTGGCACCCTTGGAGCACATGGTGCATCCTGAAGGGCATGTCGTGCAAATTAAACACAAGAGGCGAGTGGCACCCTTGGAGCACGTGGTGCATCCTAAAGGGCACATTGCGCAAAAGAAACAAATGAGGTGAGTGGCACCCTTGGAGCACGTGGTGCATCCTGAAGGGCACGTCGCGTTGATATTGATGAAGGAACAAACCTAGATGGCCCTAAGACTTTTAACACATCAAGAAATTCTTAAACAACTTCCCTAAATAATTGTCAGCCAGTTTAGAATCTAAGTCCTAAGTTTAAAATTTCTCTAGGGTAAAATTTTGTTTAACCTTAATAAAAAGACGCTATAAAAATAAAAATAAAAATGTAAACTAAAAACTACTTAAGTAATAGTTTTAGTCTTCATAAATTTTTGGGGTAAAATGAAGAGAGTAATAATTTAATTAAAATCCATGGTTTTAAATTGTAAAGAAGAAATAAATTATTTAACTTGTGAAAGTTTAAAAAGATTTCAGATTAATAATAAAACGAAAAGAGTAAATAGCGCAACTGTCATTTTGGCCCTAATAAAAAGGGGAAAGAAGGGAATAATAAAAATTAGGAAACTAAGGAATGGGGGGAAACATAATAAGGGAAAGAATGAAACTTATGGTAAAATGCGAGGTCAACTTAGTAACGAATTTGCAATAAAGAACATTCTAAATTGAACTAAATTAGCAACATCGTTTTGGGGAAAGTATTTAAAACCTGTAAGGGAATCTAGGGACACCTAGGAGTAAAAATAGGAGTAACTCTAGGTGGGTGAGGGAAATAAGACAATTTAAAAAATTAAAGAGATTAGTTAATGGAGAAACGTGGGGGATGAATGACACTTGTACGACAGAGAATTTTAGAAGATTTTTATTAAAACTTAAATTAAAAGAGATTTTGGGAAAGTTTGGAAGGAAAAAACTCTATAAAAGAGAGGAAGGAGGAGGAAGTAGGGGATCAGCTGTTAGCATAACGTTACACTACCAGAATTGTGACTTGACTGATTACTTGTTGGGAGTTGGGATTTCCCAGCTCAGATAGGAGTGGTAGCTCGGCCTTTTGAGGCGAGCAGGGAGATAGACATACCATCTGGATAGTGTGTGGCCCCTTTGCGGCTCGGGGGGCTAAGGGGGAAGTAGAGTACCCCTAGCGTTGGATGGGAGGTACTGGTGAGGTATCGACGGTCGACGAGTATGATTTCACAGAGCGTGTGGATGACAGTCGGAGCAGGCAAACAGGAAGAGGTACACCCTTCGGTTAATTGATAGACTGTGTAGGTTGTATGATAAGATCTGTAGGTGTTTTACTTGTGAATGTAATTGGTTTCATGCACAGGAAATTCGATCCTCTACCCTGCTCGATTTTGTGACGGACTTTCATTATCTGAGTCAACTCTTGAGGATATATGTCTGAAATTTGACTGGAGTTACATGTCTGAAATGCATCTTATTTAGAATTTTTGTACCGAAATTTTCTGCAATGAAATCCTTAAGTTAGGAATTATGTAATGTAATTTAAGCAAGGTGATTTTGTTTAAAATTTGGCTGTAATGCATTGTAATTCTCTGATGTTGGTGCGGTCAATTAGTTGACGTGTTCCATTAAATTCTTCCCTTAGAGCCATTCATATTCAGCCTGCTTAAGTTTTACTTCATTCATTCCTTAACCAATGCCAGAATTAGTCGATTAGGGCGACACTCTCGACCTTTCAAAACCTTGGAAAACCTGCAACAACCATCTGTTACAATTTAAATTTTGTTTTTAAGACAGTGCCTGCCTTTGATTACCTGTAAGATTTTCCATGATGATCCAAAAGCATGATTTTATATCCGTATCCGTGAAGTGAAGGGTCTGGCAGATCATGAATTTTTAATAATTTTAACTTTTTCTTTCCCACACCCATAGATAATTTTGAGAGAAACAAGTCCAAAGATGGTAGCTTGTTTATTATTTAATAGCATGAAATGCCATTGGGCTGAGGGTTCTATCATATTTGGAATCGTATGGATGAAGAAGCTTCGGTGGAATTATAAATGATGTTGATATTCCCGTTCATGCATATATTATATCCTCTTAATACTCAGTGTTCTTATCGGCATTGGTAGTCTCAGCTGTTGTTGATCCATAGAAATTGCTAGACTTCTCAGCGAGGGGATCCAAAAGGTAGGCACAAGCTGCACTAATGAAGGGTGTGTACTGCCTCTGAAAATGGCTGGTAAAGAACTCACTTGCAGAGTTGCAATAGCACAAGGGTCGAAGCAGCCACTTGTTATAGAGGAGGTGCCGGTGGATCCTCCCCATCTTTGGGAGTCTGTATCAAAATCACCCACACCGCACTCTGCCACACCGTTATCACATTCTGGATGGGCGGCGTAAGAAATTGTATAGGTTTTTCTATTTTTATTTATTCCTTGCCTGCGTGTTACAACAACATTTTACCTTTTTTTCCTTGCCTGCGTGTTACAACAGTGTTTTACTTTTTTTTTTCTACCTGCGTGTTACTGCAGCGTTTTACTTTTTTTCCTGCCTACGTGTTACAGTAGCGTTTTACCCTTTTTTTTCTTTCCTGTGTGTTACAGACACATTTTACCCTTATTATTATTCCTTGCCTATGTTTCTCTTCATGGGTATGTTCACTTAGAAATTTGTTACCAGTATTTAGACAACGAATCTCACCTTTATCTTTATGGCCTTCACCCTTCCAGTCGATTCCTTAATGTCTGTAGACATCTGTCACCTTGGTACCTCGAGGTGAGTTAGTCACTTGCTGGAATGTATCGAGTTAACAATGTCTCCATGACTTTTCCTTCTATGTCATAATTAGTATTGTTAGTAATACAATATCTGATAGGATTTTGTTAGAATTTGTCTCATTATTAAATATCGTGTTATAGATTTATTAATTACTGAATAGTAGCCTCTACTTTATGTTATTTAATGCTTCCTTAAATGTAAATGGCTAGGAGATGTCGATGTGGTTAAACTTAGAAATTGTTGACAGGCTGAGGCTATTTAATGTTAGCAACAATAGCAATAACATTTACTTTATTTAGTTAAAATTTCACACAACGAACTACTTCATTTTCATTAAGCATTAATCACAACAATCTACTTTATTTTAATCAAGGTATTTACTTATTTAGTTAACATTTCATACAACATACTACTTCATTTTTGTTATTATCTAAAAACAATAATCTACATCATTTTCATAAAGGCAATCTACCTTATTTTAGTTAACATTTCATTAACAACAATTACTTACTTAGTTAGTATTTAACAATAGGAAGCTACTTAATTTAGTCAATGTTTTAAATAATGTTAATGTAAAGCAATGAATGTTAATGTACAATATTGTGATGTAATGGAATGTTAATGTGAGGTAATGTTATGTTAATGTAATATAGTGTATGTTTCATGTTAACAGTAATATTAATGGGAATGTACAAGTTAATATGGTCATCATTTATGGTAATGATATTGCAGTTCATTTATTATGGTTGACACATAAAAGGTAATGTGATTGTTATTGATGCAAGTTATTGTGATATAAAAGGCATTATGGATATCATTTCATGGTAATGCTATTATCATCTTTACTGTTAGTGATAGAATACAATTGTAATGTCCTTGAACCAAGTACACTAAGATTTTATGACTTAATAATGGGGAATTGAGATTAACTGGTTTCACCTTATGTTTAAGGTACTTGTCGATTAATGAAAATTAAATGGAGTAATTGGTCTGTAATTAATCACAATTGAGCCATAGACAATGCCTTGTCTTAATATCGGTGGGTCGTTGTCTAAGTACTTTGTCTTACACCTTCCGTAGAGTTGGTGGTTGTTCTTTAGTTATTGTTTTACTTGATTGAAATAATTTTATTGCTTGATCTACTGTGTTGGGCGGGACGTAGACACCTCCATTTTCCTCAGAACAGTCGTCATCCCTGAGACCTTAAATGGTTAAAATTGATGGGAACTTGGGCTTGAGCATTGCTTATGTGTCTTGGAGGTCCTAACCATTGCAGGGTAGGATGGAGGGGTAGTTAGTCTTATTTATAGTCGATTGATTGTCATTTAATGCATGCAGATACTTGATGTGTGTCTTAGGTTGTCATGTTGTTTTGTTGTTGTATGTGTCATGTTCGTCATCATATGGCGACGCAGAGTCGAATGCATTTATTATCCTTTCTTACACGCACACACAAAAAAATAAAAAATAATAAAAAAATTTCACTTGTTATATGAGGATTGTCGTTGTAACGAGGAGGTTGTTACATATGGTATCAGAGTGGGTTCGACCCGTGACTTGGGATTGCTATGACTTTCGTTGGCATGATTTGATTATACTGTTGCTAATCGAGTTGATTGTGTGAGTGCAGGTAATCATGGTTAGAGGATGTTGTGGAGGTAAACGACGAAGTGCTAGGGGAGGAGGCGCAACACCTCTGGTAGCATCCACGCCTGAGGGTTCTAACCCCCAGGGAGATGAGCAGGTTCTCGGACAGGAGCAGATAATAGTTGGTGATGTAGTTGGGATGATGAGATATTTTTAGTGCATGTCTGAGGCACTGATCAACTGCTTAGACAGAGATGAGGCCAAGGCACCGGCACCCACTAAGTTTTTGCTACGTGCACCGACCGTTACTGGTAGCATTTATCGTGAACTCGAGAAGGCCAAATTTGTTGAGTTCTTTGGTGCCTTGGATGGTGCAGCTTCCAAGGCATGGTTGGAGAACATGGAGATGCGATTCACACTTCACATATATACCTCCAACATGAAGGTCCGCATGGCAGTCTTTCAATAGAAGGGGAGCGCCCTTCCATGGTGGAAGACGCTCCTACCGCAGCTGAACATGGTCATCGAAGACGTGTCATGGGAAATGTTCAAGGAACGATTTTGAGAGAGGTACCTTTCAGAGGAATTCATTGAGAATTAGCTCAATGAGTTCAACGCATTATGATACGGAGGTCGTATGGTGCCCGAGTACGAGGCACATTTTATGGAGCTGCTCCAGTATGCTCCACACCTTAACACAGAAAAAATTAAGGTCACCGGTTCGTGTTCGGTCTTAACGAAAGCCTACGTGCAAAGGTTAGGATTTTGATGCCTCAAACCTTGCACGATGTTGTCCAGAAGGCCCTCATAGCAGAGGAGGAGCTTATCAGTGGGGGTCAGACTATGACTCTAGCAAGACCAACAGGACAGGGTTCATCTGGAACACTACAACATCAGACACCAGTGAGACATACCTCGGGATATCGTGGATTCCAGAGGTGATCCACTTTCACTACACCCCAGTGACCGTCGCCTCAGTAGCAGACACCTTATCGGGGACCATAGCATCAGTATCTTCATCGCCCGTAGAAACAACAGTTTAGGCCTATTCAGCAGAACATACCAGGGTTGCAGTCCAGTGGGATGTCATCTTCTACTTCGGGTACCAGAACTATTGGGCCAAAGAAGGGGTGTTGGACGTGTGGGGAGCCACACTACCAGCGTGAGTGTCTTGTGGACAGGAATAGAGTGTCGAGATCAACCGGACCCACTATAGTGAGAGATATGTGCAAGGCCCATCAGATTCATGTAGCGGTGAATAATCACCAGGCAGAGCACTAGTTGACTGTGCTCGAGATGACAAGTACCATCGCTGACCAGACTCTTAGTGTTTTGATAGATCTTGGTGCTACTGAGAGTTTCAATTCTGGTGCTGCGCTAAAAAGAATTAAGGTAAAGGTAGTCGATCAGAATGAGTATAGCTTCGTAGAGATGGATTCAAGAGAAAAACAGAAGGTTGGAGGAAAAGTTACGAGTTGTTCCCTTAACCTGGGAGAGTTTGTCATGAGGGTCAAATTGTACGTCACAATCTTAGGATATTATGACGTCGTCATCGGTACGGATTTGTTGGAATCACATGAGGTGATACTCAATTGTAAGAAAAAACGGTTGAGCTTGGTTGATGATGAAGGACAGAGACATGTGATTGTAGGATGAAACCAGGGAGTTTCCCTGAGGTTTGTCTCTTCCTTACAATTACGAAAGAGTATGCACAAGGGGTGAAAGATTTATGCGATCCTTGTGCTAAATGAAAAGGGAGTAGCAGAAGGTCTAGAACACCTTCTGGTGGTGAAGGAGTTTGCAGATGTATTTCCATAGGAGTTTCCTGGGATGATGCCAGAAAGGGAATTGGAGTTTACCATAGACCTGAAACGGAGGACCGAAGCGATAGCAAGAATTCCTTATCGGATTTCGACCCCGAAGTTGCAAGAGTTGAAAATGCAACTGAAGGAGTTGTTGGACCTGGGACTGATACGTCCTAGTGTGTCACCGTGGGGTGTGCCTGTTATTTTCATTTGGAAGAAAGACAAATCGTGGAGGCTTTTCATTGACTACCGTCAACTGAACAAGGCTACGATCAAGAATCAATATCATTTGCTGAGAATTGATGATTTGTTCGATCAAATGAAGGGTGTGAAGGTGTTCTCCAAGATCGATTTGTGATCAGGGTATCACCAGTTACAGATCAAGGAGGATGACATCCCTAAGACCACCTTTAAGATGAGATTTGGACATTACGAGTTTACTGTTTTGCCGTTTCGACTGACAAACGCCCCAGGAGTATTTATGAGTTTGATGAACAGGGTGTTCTGAAAATACTTGGACAAGTTCGTCCAAGTATTCATTGACGATATTTTGATCTACTCTCGGACGACAGAGGGGCATGATGAGAACTTTCGCTTGGTACTATAGTGCCTGCGAGAGCACAAATTGTATGGGAAGTTGTCCAAATTCTCTTTTTATCAATTGAGGATTCACTACTTAGGGCATGTCATCTCTGGAAAAGGTATCGCCATGGATCTAGCCAAGGTCGAGGCTATTATGGAATGGCCTGCACTGACGAATGTCATGGAGTTGCATAGCTTTATGGGTTTAGCAGGATACTATCGATGGTTTGTCAAGGGATTTTCAAAGATAGAAAATCTGATCATGTAATTGCAGAAGAAAAACAAGAAGTTTGTTTGGACTCATAAATGCGCGGAAGCATTTCGGAGGCTTAAAGAGTTGTTGGCGACAACACCAATACTAAAGGTCCCTGACATGGATGCAGACTTCTTAGTATGCACAGAAGTATCGAAGGAAGTCTTAGGTGGTGTCTTGATGCAAGATGGACGAGTAATCGCTTACATTTCGAGGAAACTGAGAAGGCATGAGGAGAACTATGCGATGCACAATTTGGAGTTATTAGCCATGATATATGCGTTGAAGGTTTGGAGACACTACCTTGCTGGATGAAAATTTGAACTAAAGATTCTTCATTGTGGACTACAACACATTTTTACGCAAAATGACCTAAACGCGCAACAACGACGTTGGTCGGAATTGCTTAGTGAGTATGACTTTGAGATTACATACTTAAAGGGAACGGTAAACTGAGTGGCAGATGCTTTGAGTCAGAGGCCACGCATATTTTCAGTGTTGCCTCTTCATATGAATCTACGTGAAAATATTCTAACCTTACAGCATGATGACGACTGGTACAAGGAGGTCAAGGGATTTATTGGACAAAACACAATGATGGTACCACGATATGAGGGACTTTCTTTTGATAGTGATGGGTTATTGAGGTTTAAAAGTTGGATTTACGTACCGCCAAACGACGAGTTGAGGATGTTGGTCCTGAGTGAGGATCATAGTGCAGTTTACATGGCTCACCCGGGAGTTACGAAGATGAGGGAAGATCTTAAGCCCTTATTCTTTTGGAGGGTAATGAAGGTAGACATAGTTAACTATGTGGCCAGGTGTCTAGAGTGTTAGAAGATAAAGGATGACCATAGACACTCAACACGATTACTACAACCACATGCCATTCAGGAATCGAAATGGGAAGTTATTTCGATAGATTTTATTGTTGGATTGCCACTGACGGCAAGGAGACACGACTCGATTTTTTAGTAGTAGATGCTCTGACGAAGAGTGCTCACTTTATTCTTGTGCATACGACGTATTAGGCACCTGACATAGCTAGAGTTTTCATCAGTGAGATTATGAGTCTGCATGGCATGCCTAAGAGGATTATATCTGATCGAGGATCGTTGTTTACTGGACGAGTTTCCAAGAGGCCTTGGGAACCCAACTTAAATTTTGTACTGTGTATCACCCAGAGACTGACGGATAGACCGAATGAATGAACCAGACCTTGGAAAACATGTTGCACATGTACGTGATGGACCAACAAAAGCGTTGGGAAGAATTCTTGCCACTAGTAGAGTTCTCTTACAACAACAGTTACCAGAGCACCATTAAGATGGCACCTTTCGAGTTTCTATAAGGGCGACCGTGTCAGACACCTTTGAGTTGGGATCGACTTGAGGATAGGGTCCTAGTGAGACCATAAGCGATCCAATAAATAGAAGAACAAATTCAAACAATAAGACAAAGGATTAAAGAAGCGCAAGATTGACAGAAGAGTTATGCCGATGCGCACCGAGTGGACTGTAGTTATGAGGTCGGCGATCGAGTCTTCTTGCGGGTTAAACCGCATAAGAGTTCGATCAAGTTTGGAAAGGGAGATAAAATCTCTCCTAGGTTCATGGGACCTTTCAAAATTGTGGAGAGAAAGGGGCCAATGGCTTATTGACTAGCCTTACCTGATTCTTTGAGGCATATGCACGATGTTTTTCATGTATCTGTTTTGAGACATTATATTAGTGATCCTATGCATGTGATTGACATTAGGTCCTTGTAGGTATCGGACAAGGGAGTGCTCATGGCTGAGCCGGTCCGCATATTAGATCACCGTGTTTGACAGTTATGATGTCGAACGGTAGATCAGGTCAAGGTCTAGTGGGAGAATTATAGTCCACACTCGACGACCTAGGAGGACGCATATGATATGCACCAGCAGTTTCCATTTTTGTTTGATAGACAGACTTATGAGACTATGATACATTTATTTTGGCATTTATACCATGAAAATTCAGGATGAAGTTTAGACCAAGAGGGGGTGTATGTAACATCCTGCTCGGGTGCACTGAGAAAACTTATTCTTTGAGGACACTTGGTCGCAAGTGATCCGGACTATTATGATATTATAACATTTGTCCTTGATTATGATGCGTTATGTTAGATGACATGATGTTTTACTGCTTTGACATAGACAGGTGCTATTGACTCAGTTTTACTGAGTGTACAGGGTTTCTGACCTTGAGGATGCACAGGCATCGACGGAACCCCTTGGACTCTGGATCGAGTCAGGGAGTGTGCTATTGTGGATGATTGTTTACTGTGATTTTAGTACATTTGATTTGATGATATGATATGACATGCTTTGACATGATTTTTGATCATGTAGGCTGACGATAGCTTGCTGACCAGACTCACATATGGACTAAAGGGGCCACACACAACTACCAGAGAGCTTGAGGGAGAGGTGTGGACAACAACCCTCCCACAACCTTCTAGCACTCTCACTGTGGCTCGAATAGTAGGTTAACGATTACTTAGTTCGAGAGGACCCACGATGTCGCAAGGGTAGACTGCGATAGTTGCTTGCGATGATTCTAAGGGGCATGCAATAAGGCAGGGACCTTATTCCTTAGAGCCCTTAGTGTCCCACAAGTTCACCTGGCAGAGTGTTCACTCCAGGGGTTATTGATGTCTACCGATCATTCAAGAGGTGAGTGGCACCCTTGGAGCACATGGTTCATCCTGAAGGGCATGTCACGCAAAAGAAACACAAGAGGCGAGTGGCACCCTTGGAGCACATGGTGCATCCTAAAGGGCACGTCGCGCAAAAGAAACGAATCAGGCGAGTGGCACCCTTGAAGCAAGTGGTGCGTCCTGAAGGGCACGTCGCATTGATATTGATGAAGGAACAAACCTAGATGGCCCTAAGAATTTTAACACATCAAGAAATTCTTAAACAACTTCCCTAAATAATTGTCGCCCAGTTCAGAATCTAAGTCCTAAGTCTAAAACTTCTCTACGGTAAAATTTTGTTTAGCCTTAAGAAAAAGACCCTATAAAAATAAAAATACAAATTTAAACTAAAAACCACTTAAGTAAGAGTTTTAGTCTTCATATATTTTTGGAGTAAAATGAAGAGAGTAATAATTTAATTAAAATCCGTGGTTTTAAATTGTAAAGAAGAAATAAATTATTTAACTT
>JASDQU010735350.1:103769-115388 GCA_032191745.1 Picea mariana
TAAATTAGCAACATCATTTTGGGGAAAGTATTTAAAACGTGTAACGGAATCTAGGGACACCTAGGAGTAAAAATAGGAGTAACTCTAGGTGGGTGAGGGAAATAAGACAATTTAGAAAATTAAAGAGATTAGTTAATGGAGAAATGTGGGGGATGAATGACACTTGTACGATAGATAAAAATTAGGAAATTAAGGAATGGGGGGAAACATAATAAGGGAAAGAAAGAAACTTATGGTAAAAAGAAAGGTCAACTTAATAAGGAATCTGCAATAAAGAACCTTCTAAATTGAACTAAATTAGCAACATCATTTTGGGGAAAGTATTTAAAACGTGTAACGGAATCTAGGGACACCTAGGAGTAAAAATAGGAGTAACTCTAGGTGGGTGAGGGAAATAAGACAATTTAGAAAATTAAAGAGATTAGTTAATGGAGAAATGTGGGGGATGAATGACACTTGTACGATAGAGAATTTTAGAGGATTTTCATTAAAACTTAAATTAAAAGAGATTTTGGGAAAGTTTGGAAGGAAAAAACTCTACAAAAGAGAGGAAGGAGGAGGAAGTAGGGGATCGGCTATTAGCGTAACGTTACACTATCGGAATTGTGATTTGATTGATTACTTGTGGGGAGTTGGGATTTTCCAGCTCGGATAGGAGTGGTAGCTCGGCCTTGCGAGGTGATCTGGGAGCTAGATGTATGATTTGGATAGAGTGTCGCTCCTTTGCGGCTCGGGGGATAAGGGGGAAGCAGAGTACCCCTATTGTTGGCTGGGAGGTACTGGTGAGGTTTCGACGATCGGCGAGCAAGATTTCACGGAGCGCTCAGATGACACTTGGAGTAGGCAAACAGGCAAAGGTATGCCCTTCAGTTAATTGATAGACTGTGTAGGTTGTATGATTAGATCTGTAGGTGTTTTACTTGTGAATGTAATTGGTTCCGTGCACATAAAATGCAATCCTCTACCCTACTCGATTTTGTGACGGAATTTCATTATCTGAGTCGATTCTTGAGGATATATGTCTGAAATTTGACTGGAGTTGCATGTGTGAAGTGCATCTTATTTAGAATTTGTGTACCGAAATTTTCTGCAATGAAGTCCTTAAGTTAGGAATTATGTAATGTAATTTAAGCAAGGTAATTTAGTTTAAAATTTGACTGTAATGCGTTGTAATTCTCTGATGTTGGTGCGGTCAATTAGTGGACGTGTTCCATTAAATTCTTCCCTTAGGGCCGTTCATTTTCATCCTGCTTAAGTTTTACTGCATTTATTCCTTAACCAATTCTAGAATTAGTCGATTAGGGTGACACTCTCGACCTTTCAAAACCTTCGAAAACCTACTACAACCATCTGTTACAATTTAAATTTTGTTTTTAAGACAACGCCTGCCTTTGATTACATGTAAGATTTTTTGTGATGATCCAAAACCATGAGTTTATGTCCATAGCCGTGAAGTGAAGGGTCTGGCAGATCATGACTTTTTAATAATTTTAACTTTTTCTTTCCCACACCCATAGATAATTTTGAGAGAAACAAGTCCAAAGATGGTAGCTTGTTTATTATTTAATAGCATGAAATGCCATTGGGCCGAGGGTTCTATCATCTTTGGAATCACATGGATGAAGAATCTCCGTGGCATTATAAATGATGTTGATATTCCCATTCACGCATATATTATATCCTCTTAATATCAGTGTTCTTATCCGCATTGGTAGTCTCAGTTGTTGTTGATCCATAGAAATTTTTAGACTTCTCAGCGAGGGGATCCAAAAAGTAGGCATGAGCTGCACTAACGAAGGGTGTGTATTGCCTCTGAAAATGGCTGGTAAAGACCTCACTTGCGGAGCCGCAATAGCACAAGGGTTGAAGCAGCCACTTTTTATAGAGGAGGTGCCGGTGGATCCTCCCCAGTCTTTGGAAGTCCATATCAAAATCACCCACACCACACTCTACCACACCGTTATCACATTCTGGATGGGTGGCATAAGAAATTGTATAGGTTTTTCTATTTTTATTTATTCCTTGCCTACATGTTACAACAACGTTTTACTTTTTTTTCCTTGCCTGCGTGTTACAACAACGTTTTACTTTTTTTTTCTTGCCCACGTGTTACAACAACGTTTTACTTTTTTTCTTGCCTGAGTGTTACAACATTGTTTTACCTTTTTTTTTCTTGCCTGCATGTTACAGACACATTTTACCCTTATTATTATTCCTTTCCTATGTTTATCTTCGTGGGTATGTTCACTTAGAAATTTGTCGTCAGTATTTAAACAACGAATCTCAGCTTTAGCTTTATGGACTTCACCCTTCCAGTTGGTTCCTTAATGTCTGTAGACAACTGTCACCTTGGTACCTCAAGGTAAGTTAGTCACTTGCTGGAATGTATCGAGTTAATAATGTCTCCATGACTTTTCCTGCTATGTCATAATTAGTATTGTTAGTAATACAATATCTGATAGGATTTTGTTAGAATTTGTCTCATTATTAAATACCATGTTATAGGTTTATTAATTACTGAATAGTAGCCTCTACTTTCTGTTAGTTAATGCTTCCTTAAATGTAAATGGCTAGGAGACGGGGATGTGGTTAAACTCAGAAATTGTTGACAGGTTGAGGCTATTTAATGTTAGCAACAATAGCAATAGCATTTACTTTATTTAGTTAACATTTCACACAACAAACTACTTCATTTTTGTTAAGCATTAATAACAACAATCTGCTCTATTTTAATCAAGGTATTTACTTATTTAGTTAACATTTCATATAGCATACTACTTCATTTTTATTATTATCTAAAAACAACAATCTAAAACAACAATTATGTGGCTGTGCTAGTCATAAAGGCAATCTACCTTATTTTAGTTAACATTTCATTAACAACAATTACTTATTTAGTTAGTATTTAACAATAGCAAGCTACTTAATTTAGTCAATGTTTTAAATAATGTTAATGTAAAGAAATGAATGTTAATGTACGGTATTGTGATGTAATGGAATGTTAATGTGAGGTAATGTAATGTTAATGTAAAGTAGTGTATGTTTCATGTTAATGCTAATATTCATGGGAATGTACAAGTTAATATGGTCATCATTTATGGTAATGATATCGTAGTTCATTTATTATGGTTGACACATAAAAGGTAATGTGATTGTTATTGATGCAAGTCATTGTGATATAAAAGGCACTATGGGTATCATTTCATGGTAATGCTATTATCATCTTTACTGTTAGTGATAACATACAACTGTAATGTCATTGAACCAAGTACACTAAGATTTTATGACTTAATAATGGGAAATTGAGATTAACTAGTTTCACCTTATGTTTAAGGTACTTATCGATTAATGAAAATTAAATGGAGTAATTGGTCTGTAATTAATCACAGTTGAGCCATAGACAATGACTGGTCTTAATATTGGTGGGTCATTGTTTGAGTCCTTTGTCTTACGCCTTCCATAGAGTTGGTGGTTGTTCTTTAATTATTGTTGTACCTGGTTGAAATCATTTTATTGCTTGATCTGTTGTGTCGGGCGGGATGTAGACACCTCCATGTTCCTCAGAACAATCACCAGCCCTGAGACCTTAAATGGTTAAAATCGATGGGAACTTGGGCTTGAGTGTTACTTATGTGTCTTGGAGGTCCTAACCATTGTAGGGTATGATGGAGGGGTAGTTAGTTTTATTTATAATCGATTGATTGTCGTTTAATGCATGCAGATACTTGATGTGTGTCTTAGGTCGTCATGTTGTGTTGTCGTTGTAAGCATCATGTTCGTCGTCATATGGCGACGCAGATTCAAATGCATTTATTATCCTTGCGCACACGTGCACACCCAAAAAAAAATAAAAAAATTGCACTTGTTATATGAGGATCGTCATTGTAATGAGGAGGTTGTTACATGGTTCACCTCAAGTTGAACTCATTGAGTTATACAGAGTATATCATGTGTAAATTATTCATTATTCACAATGGTTAATGATAATTCTTTCCATTCTTTCTCTCCTTCTTCTTCTTTTTCCAATTATCTCTGCAAATGTGTGTATCATTGTTTAGATAAATCTATTATGTGAAGGTTCAACACATTTACACTCCTTCGAGACCTCTGACTCCTGAGAGATCCTTTTCAACACTTAGTCAAAATTTTATTTCTATGCACAACTTGCAACAAGTCTTCTCCTTAACTCAACTTCGCCTCTTGAACAAAATAAACTAAGTATTTTTCTACCTACGCACGCCTTGTGAGATCTTATGTACTTATTCTAAAATAAATATTAAATCTACGCCTCCCGAGCTTCTAAGTCATTTCCACACACTCCTTGCAGACAACTTGAACTCATTGCAAATAAACAGTTAAGTTATCTCTTCGAAGATTCTAAGTTGAAATAGACTATGTCAACACACGCCTTGCAGAAAATATGCACTCCTTGGATAAGCTTGTGAAGAGAAACAATTGAAGCTTATCCAATATATCATAGATTCATACATTCAACAATTTAAATGCATTCATAAACGTAAGCATGAGTAAATAACAAATAATTTCACTAAAACAAAAATCCTACCATTCATTCATTCAGATAAACACAACCATATAAACATTATTCATATGGAACGTTGTTTCTTTGTGATATTCATTCAACAGGAATCTACATGTGTTCATACACTCTGATAAGCTTCAACAACTTCTACCACATATACATCTACAACAACTACAATAATAACTTGAGCAACCTCTTATGGGAAACAATACAAAGATTTATACAAGAGGGGTTCTTCAAGCCTTTCCCTCCAACTACTCTAGAGATATCCAATTGAATTAAAATGTTTCAAGTACTAAGGGTTCATTACAATAAATATTCGAGATAGACAGATAAGGGATAAAGCTCCAAATCTCTACTGCAATCTACAACATTAAAGGAAAATACATTCTCCATCGATCTCATGTGATGGCTCAACCTCCAAACATTTAATAGTGTCTTTAATTATAATATTTTTTATATATTACATTGATATGTCAACTTTGAAATTCAAAAACTCTTCAAAATATGTGCTAGGGTACTGAGATATCCTCCATGTGCGCTTTCATGACAATGTTGCTACATCATACTCCTCTGGAAAAAAATTATGGACTCTTGTCCATGAGCTCCTACACTGAATCTCTTTTTGATCTTTTGATCCTTTTGTGTCATCCTCCTCGTAAGGATACATGTCTGGAATGTTGAATATGAGCGATATAACCACATCCTCTGGAAACTCTATCTCATAAGCATTGGCATCAAATTTTCTTAGGATCTTCCATGGTCCTATATTCTTTAGCTTCAACTTGTTATATGTTCCCCTTCAGAACCTTTCCTTCCTAATATTTGCTAGAAATTGATATCCCACTTCAAATTGAAGTTCTCTCCTATGCTGATCAACTTTGCGCTTCTATTCTTTACTATTTCTCTGCAACTATTCCTTGATATGATTATGAAGCTTCTACATTTTTGCAAGGAATTCTTCTGCTTCAGCGCTTCTAAATACATTCTTCTCTAGATCTCTCAACTATGATACTCCTCTTAGATCCATTCCGTACATTATCTGGAACAATTTTTTTTATGTACTTCTATTTACTGAGTCATTGTATGAAAACTCTTCTTGTGCTAGAATTTGATCCCACATACTATGATGTTTAGTAAACAAACTTCTCATCAAATCTCCTAAACTTCAATTCACCACCTCAATATTTCCATCCATTTGAGGGTGATATGCAGAACTGAAGCATAGTTATGTTCCCAATTTCTGCCACAATGTTCTCTAGAAATGACCAACAAATTTAGTGTTTGTCTGAGACAATACTCTTAGGAAACCCATGAAGTCTCAAAACTTCTTTGAAAAACAAATTTACAATGTGTGTTGCATAATTATTTTTTTGGAATGGGATAACGTGTTCCATCTTTGAAAATCTATCAACTACCAAAAATATGGAATCACTTTCTCTTTGTGTTCTAGGAAATACCAACACAAAATCCATCCTTATTGCATCCCAAGGCCTCTCTGGAATAGGAAATGGTTGATACAATCTAATATTATTTTTCTTTTCCTTTGCATACTAATAGATATTACACATGTTCACAAACTTCTTCACGTCTTCTCTCATACTTGGCCAATAGTATGAACTGCTCAACTATGAAAATGTTTTGTCATGGTAGAAATGTCCTTCTAGACCTCCACTATGTTTTTCCTTCAACAAATTTTCTCTCATCGATCATTTTGCTATGCACAACTGGAAACCTTTAAAAAAAAATCCCTATTGAATCAGATACTATGTCCACTGGATTCTGTCTCTGAGCACAGGATTTTCACATGCTTCATATGCTTCTTTAAAATCTGGATCATCGCAATACATTTACTTAAGGTGTTCAAACCCTAAGGTTTTCACTTGAAATTCCTGCAGAATCAAACATCTCTTGCTCAATGCATCAACAACTTTGTTAACATTACCAGAAATATGTTTAATGAAAAAATTGAAATTTTGCATAAACTCTATCCACTTAGCATGTCTCTGATTTAACATCTCCTGTTTGGTTATGAATTTTAAAGCCTAATTATCGCTATACAAAACAAATTCTTTTGGAACAAGAAAGTGTCTCTGTTTCATCAATGCTTGAATTACTGCATAAAATGCTTTTTCATATGTGGATTAATTTCTCTTGGTATCATTCAAATTCTCACTCAAACATGTAACATGACTATTGTCCTCGATGAAGAATGCTCCAATTGCAACTCCACTAGCATCACATCTTAATTGAAACATCTTCCTAAAATCTGGCAAGACTAGAATCACTTGTTCGGTTATCTTCTCCTTCAATATATTGAATCTTTTCTCTTCCTCTTTTGTCCATTTGAAATACTTGTGTCTCTTCTTCATCGTATCCATCATTTGTGCACCAATCTTACTAAAATTTCTAATTAACTTCCTATAGAAACTCGATAATCCATGGAAGCTCCTCACCTCAAATATGCTCCTTGACGATGGTCATTCTTTGATTGCTTTCATCTTCTCTAGGTCCATCTTCAACTCATTTGAAGAGATCACAAAACCCAAATAAATGAGTTATGTCTACATAAAACATGACTTCTTCAGAGTTATTATCAACTTCTCTTTCTACAATCTTCTCATTACTAATGTTAGGTGCCTCAAATGCTCTTCTTCGGTTTTACTAAAGACTAGTATGTCATCCAAATATACAATCACAAAATTACCAATGAAATCCTTCAATACCTCTTTCATCAATATCATAAAAGTACTTGGGGAATTTGTCAAGACAAATGGCATAACAAGCCATTCATACAACCCTTCCTTTGTCTTGAAGGTTGTTTTTCACTCATCACCTTCTCTCATTCTTATCTGGTTATATTCACTCTTCAAGTCTATTTTTGAAAAATAATTTTCTCTGCTCAAGCAATCCATTAGGTCATCCATCCTTGACAAAGGAAATATGTACCTGATAGTGATATTGTTTATGGATGTTTAGTCTATATTTTATGGATATTGTGAAATATGTACATTCTCCATCCTCCATATTTTAGTCTATATTTTATGGATATTGTGAAATATGTACATTCTCCATCCTCCATATTTTATTGGACTTAACATGGTTGGTAATAAGCATGGACTCAATCTTTCTATGACCAAACACTTTTCTAATAAATCCTGAACTTGTCTCTTTACCTTCTCATTCTCTTGAGGTGTCAATCTATATGCTTCTTTGTTCGACAGAATTTCTCCTGCCATTAGATCAATGCGATGGATGATACTCTTGATGGGTGGAAAGGAGATTAGCAACTTGTCCACTACTATGTCAACAAAATTCTCTAGCAGCTCTTGAATTTCTTCAGCCAGATCATCCATATAATAACTTGTAAGGAAAACTTTGGGTTTCTTCATCACAAAAGACTACATCTCTTGTTCATTCTTTACTTCACTCATGATTTCCTTTCCACTCATGAGAATTATACATGTGTTGGAATCTTCCTTCACTTTCATTTCCTCGATCGGAAACAACATGTCTTTCCTACCAGTTTTCTCCAAGCTATATGTATTTTTCCTCCCATCATGAATGAAATTTCGGTCCAACTTCCATGGTATCCCCCAAAAAAAATTACATACATCCATGTGAATCACATCACATAGAATCTCATCCCTATATCTTTCTATCTTGAATTCAACTAGACATTGCTTAGTTATCATTACCTAGTGAAATTTTTGCAACCATGAGACTTTATATGGACATGGATGTGCAGTTGTCTCTAGCTCCAATTTCTCCACTATTTTTGTGGATAATAAGTTATCGGTGCTCCCACTGCCAATTATCACCTTTCATACACTATCCTTAGTCTTGCAAGTAGTTCTGAACAAAATGTTCCTTTGCACTGAATTTTCAACCTATGGTTCTGGTTTTAAGAGAACCTTCTTCATCATCAGAGATTTTCCATCTTTTGCACCTTCTGTGTCAACATTCCACTTATGTTCTTCTGAAATGTCAGTTTCACCTCCTTCTTTCTTTCTTTCGGCACATTCCCAATACATGTGTCCTATCTTTCCACATGCATAACACCTCACCTCTCCTCCTCTGCCTCTTCCTCTTTCTCGAGGAAAATAATTTCTTCCACAACTCTATCTCCCTCGAGAACTTCCTCCTCTTTCTGAGTGACTATGTGGTTTTTCAACCTCACCCTTGGGTTTTTGTGCCTTGTCATGGGAAACTCCTTTACCTCTATTTAGGCTTCTACCCCTGCTTTACTCACTCTACTTCCTAGAAAAAAATTCCTCTACCTTCAGTGCAACTTAATAAACATACTCCACTTTCCTCACTGTCATCATGATTATTTCATTTCATATCTTAGGCCATTGATATACCTGGAATTGTTTTCATCATCTTTCTCTCTCTGTCCATCCCTGATTTTCATATTATAAAACTCCTCTATGTATTCGTTCACTGTCATTCCCTTATGTCTCAGGTTCTACAATCTCTTGAATGAATTTATCGAATAATACTTTCGTATGAATTTAGCCTTCAACTTGGCTACCATTCTATCCCAATTCTTGATATTTTGTTTTCCCTTTCTTCTTTTTTCAACCTGTAGTTCATCCCACCACAATGTTGCACGTCCCTTTACTCTGGTGACAACATGTTTCACCTTTTTCTCCTCATCAACGTCTTCATAGTCAAAGTACTTGTCCATTGATCTTATCCAATCCAAACATTCTTGAGTGTCTAAATTACCTTCATACGTCGGGATGTCTATGTTTTCTCTAACTCCCAATTTGACATTTTCTTTCAACAAGCATTCCTCTATGGCGTCCTTTGCTACAACTTCTTCAACTTCCCTTTCTTCTCATATTGCATCATTGACATCTAGAGCATCAAGTTCTCTCCTTTGGGTTGTCTCCATAACATCCAACCTTTCTCAGAGTTCTCTCATTTCCCTTTCTACTGCTCGATTTCCTACAAGTGGTTTTGCACGTCTTTTAGGTGGCATTTTGTTAACCTTTTCTTCACACACAGAGCACAATTTGAGGCTTTGATACCACTTGATGCAGCCACCCTCCACTCCTAAGGGTTGCGTGACCTCCCGGTCTTGGATATTTAAATTTTCGAGTTGAATTATCTCTTCGAGGCTGCACTTTGCTCCACGTTCAAGGTGGTGTGACAAGTATATTGAAATATGTTAATTTTATAACATCTATGATTCTAATCAGTGTTTGAATTTGTAAGCATTCTCTACAAAAAACAAACATTTAAGGCGTTCTGAGTTTGGAATTCGTGTTACGTGGAATTACTGTTACGAGTTTAAAATTATATTCCTCAATAATAAAATTAAATTTGAATATTCATTTTTCGATTATGGAAAAAAATAGAATTTATTTAATAACTTATAGATGTATATCAATAGATTGCTCTTGATAAGAAGATAAATATGATACCAATGACTATCTAAAAATTTCAATATATGGAATATTGGAGAGAAGAAATGAACTTAAAATTTATTTAATAGCTTATAAATATCAATGTGAGAGTAAAATGAATTTTAAATTTATTTAATAATTTATAAACATCAATTTTTTTTATAAATTTATTTTAAATTTAAATTTATTTCAATTTAAATTTATTTTAAATTTAAATTTATTTAATGATTTATAAACATCAACCTTCTTTATAAATTTATTTTAAATTTAAATTTAAATTTATTTAATGATTTATAAACATCAATTATATGAAGATTGATTACTGAGAATAAGAAGATAAATGAGTTCTGCAACCAACGATTATCTCAAAATTCAATTATATGACAAAATTCAATTGAAATCAATTGTAGAAAAAAATGAGTGTTTAGAGTTAGAATTAAAATTGCTTATCAATTAAAAAATAATGATAAAAATTAGACTATTATATAAATGATAGACAATTTGTTAACAAATATTATATATTATTTACAATAATTATGCTATTTATGTTGAAATTTAATTCTACTCCATTGTTGAAATTTAAAATGTGTTGTAACAAGCAACTACCAATACTAATAGATTTAAACAGTTTCACACAGAGGAATTCTCTTCGGTTTTGAATGAGAATATTCTATGGTTTTGAATGGGAATTCTTTGCGGTTTTGAACGGGAATAATATTTCTCTGCGGTTCAGAACGGAAATAATATTTCTCCGTGGTTTTGAACGGGAATACTACTTCTCTATGGTTTTGAAATTAATATTCTCAGCGGTTTGGAATGAGCATAGTAGATCTTTGCTGTTTTGAAATTAAGATTATATATCCAGGGTTTCAACACAAACAATATTTTAATTTCTAAGATTATATATCTAGTGTTTTGAACAAGAAGAATACTTATATGTTTATTTATTTTTTAGGAAATATTTTATTTCTAAGATTATATATCTAGTGTTTTGAACGGGAATAATCTTTATAGTTTTTACCTTTTTTACCCAAAATAATCTTTGTAGTTTCTCTAAACTTTCAGAAATTGTTTTTTGGCTTCTTCAAAGGGTTGAGCATTTGGACATCTGAAATGAGGTGAGTCACTTTTTACTTTGATCCAATTTTAATTTTAGGTAAAGAGATTTAAATATATTTTATTTATTTATTTATTTTATGTTTCAAAAGTAAAAGTTAATTTGAGAGATAAATTCAATCCTTAATAATAATTGTTACATCGTTTTTCTCTTCTTTTCAATATGAGCACTCCACCACCTATTCCAAAAACTCACCCTAACAAGGGGAGGCCCCCCAAAATCACCCTAGAGATCCTTTACGATTATATGTAATCAGTAGAAAAAAAAAGAGAAGAGATGCCAAAATCCAAATAGAGTTAGAAACATTAGAAAAAAGGAGTGGAGAAAGAGACTTAAAACTCAAAATAAAGCTAGAGGCAATGATTGATAAAAGAATCAAAGATACCATTCAAACTCAAATAGAGGATAGATTCTTAGGGTTCAAGAGTGAATTGCAAACAATGAAGGATAGAATTCAAGAAATGGAAAAATATAAACAATCAACCCAAGAAGGAGGGGTTGAAGGAAATCACAACTTGAGAGATAGGATTAAAGAGCTAGAAGAAAAA
>JASDQU010735350.1:116239-131667 GCA_032191745.1 Picea mariana
TGTAATATCCTCTTGCTAGGAGACTTTAATGCTAGGACTGCAACTAAACAAGCTACTCTTTTAAGTGATGACTCCAACCATAATCCTTTATGGCTAGATGAGGACCTTGTTTTATCTAATAGTTACAAAAGAAGCTCTCAAGAGCTAATTGAGAATTTGTTTGGTACTGAGTTGGTCAAGCTTTGTAGCTCTCAAGACTTAATAATTTGCAATGGAGTAACGAAGTGGCCAAAATCCAACCAAATGACCTGTATTCATGGGCTAGGTAGTAGTGTTGTAGACTATCTCATATCCCTGTTTCTAACCAAATAACAACTTTTGACCTTTTAAATGACCATGAGCCCGACTCTCATCATAAACCTTTAACCCCAACTCTAAAATTTTCCATGCATAGGAGTACCATTGAAGAGAATTATGATAATAAAAGAAATTTGTGCTTTGAAAAAAGTAGAGTCGACATTTTCTTAAAGGATTTAAATAGTAAATTAAAACTCCTAACTTATAAGGACAACATTGAAGAACTCTATCATAATTTTACAACTACCCTTTCCACTTCCATTAACAAGTTCTCTTTCGAGGTGTCACATAAAAGGAATAATAGAACAACCAACCCTTGGTATGATAAAAAACGTAAAATTGCTAGGAAAGCGATTAGGGATGCTTCTAATGAGCCCTTAAAACTTGATAAGATCAATACGTACAAAGCCCTAATTAAAAGAAAAAAAAGATACTATATCAATAAAAGGCAAGAGCAACTTTCAAAACTATACAAGTTGGATCCTAAGAAGTTCTGGAGCCAAATTCTAAAACGCAATACTAAAGAAAATAATAGGATTCCCTTAACAAACTGGAATTCCTACCTTAAAAGTCTTTACAAGTTCCCTAATGCCATGGACACCATTCCTATTGTCCCTACAAAGGAAGAATTTTTTTCTTTAGATGACATAGAGTTCGAGGTTAAGCGACTCGAAAATGGGAAACCTAAGGACATTAAAGGCTACCAAGCTGAAATTTTTAAAATCGGAGGGCCAATCCTTATCCCTCACATACACAAACTCTTCAATTTAGCAGTCAAGTAAGGCTTCCCTAAACCCTGGAAACAAAGCCTCATTGTTCCTACTTTTAAAAATGGGGATAAAAACATTCCCTCTAATTATAGGACCATTATGATTAGCCCGATTTTAGCCAAGCTTTATGGAATCATTTTGGAAAAGAAGATTACCATTTGGCTAGAAAGTCACGGTAAAAGAGCTAAAGGCCAGGCCGAGTTTAGGAGATATCATTCAACTGTGGACCATCTTATTACCTTTAGGATCATTGTAGAGGAGTTCTGCAATACTAAAACCAATCTTTTTTGTTGTTTTGTTGACTTTAGGAAAGCTTTTGACATGGTTCCTAGGAAAAACCTTTGGAATAGATTGGAAGAGATAAAAGTGTCTCTCGAGTTGAGGGCTGCTGCAATAAGGATGTATGAGAATGTTATTGCTAAGTTTAAAAACACTGAGGGATGTTCAAAAGAGATTAACTGCAATATCTCAGTCAAAC
Source organism: Picea mariana (assembly GCA_032191745.1). Taxonomy (NCBI): domain Eukaryota; kingdom Viridiplantae; phylum Streptophyta; class Pinopsida; order Pinales; family Pinaceae; genus Picea; species Picea mariana. The sequence goes on from JASDQU010735350.1 coordinate 117,785, forward strand.
AAGGTTGTCCCTTGTCCCCTACCCTTTTTGGCATATACATTGATAAATTAGAAGAATGTTTGGAAGAAGAAGGTTCTATTGGCCCTACACTCACTGGTATAGTCATCAATCTTCTCCTTTATGCTGATGATATTGTTCTTATGGCAAGGAGTCCCCATGATATTGAAAACCAACTAAGAATCCTCAAGGATTTTTGCTCCAATATGGGTATGACTGTTAATACTGATAAGACTAAGGTTATGATTATTAAATCCAATAAGATCCCTTATGATACATTTGTATATGACAACAACAACTTGGAGGAAGTGAATTCATACAAATATCTTGGAATTGATAGTCACCATAAGCTTAATTGGAATTATAGCATTGAGAAAATGATTATTGGGGGATGGAAAGATTATTATGGGCTTCAAAAGAATTGTAAATCAGCTGAACTTTGGAGTTGGAATAAGAAGAAACTCCTCTTTGAGACTCTTGTTACACCTATTATTCTTTATGGATGTGAAGTATGGGGTTGTAGTATCTCTCGTGAATCCTGGAGAAAGATAGAGCAAATACAAAAGAATTTTATAACCTATAATCTCAAAATTAAAGGAAATACGCCCTATCCTATCCTCCTCATAGAAATTAGCCTCTCCCCTATTGAGAGCATGGCTATGACTAGATACCTAATGTATGAGAACAAATTAAACAACATGGAAGACAAGAGGCTACCTAAAATTGCTTCCAAATCAAATCATAACCACCATCGACTCAAGTGAGGATGGCATAAAGACACCCAATCTTGGCTAAACTATTGGGGAATAATGGAAGAAACCATTTTACAGAATAAAGATACTATTAAAAAAAAAGTCAAATCAAAATTTAAGAAAAAAATGTGGTGTGATAAAGAGTTAGAGGGAAAAAGGTATTATAAAGATGTAATCAACCCTAATCTAGAAGATCAAAATTATCTATCTGTTTTGCCAAGTGTAAAGAAAAAAAATAAACATTGCTAAGATAAGAACAAATTCTCACGAGCTCCATAGTGAAACTGGGCGTTGGTCAATTCCTAAAACGCCATGGGATGAAAGAGTGTGTCACCTTTGTGACACTAAGAAGGTTGAAGATGAAAAACACTTTCTCTTAGATTGTCGAGCCTATACCCATATTAGATTTCATTTTCAAAATATTGATCACACTACCAACCTTCCTAACCTCTTAACTCAACAAAAGTATGGTGATCTTGGAAACCTTCTCTTAATTCTTTTCGAGCAGAGAAACTGAATTCTAAAGAATCACAAGTAATCACTTACCCTCTTAACGTCCGATAGACCAATTAGGTCTTAGTGGACGTTAATCATAATCATCATCATCATCAATATATTATTTCTTAAATGTGAATTAGATCTGAGTGTAAAGTTGCCATTTGTTATTTATTACTTGCCAATGAGATTTGAACGTGAAGTTGGCGTGCTTAATATTGTTATATCAGGATGCCGCATGATCTCCACCAAAAATATAAAGTACAAAACATCTACCTGCCACAACAGCGTACAGAGGCACATGGATCCGACTGCAACGGATGAAGAGAAAGGCGACAAGTGAAAAGCTATGCTCTTGAAATGTTTGTTCCCACTTTGACATTGTTTTATTGAGGAAAAGAATCCTATTTGATCGCTCAGTGCTGCGCGTTTTCTTTTGTATCGCGCATCGAATAAGCTTATCGTTCAAATGTTTGTTCCCACATTGACATTGTTTTATTGATGAAAAGAATCCAGATTTAATCGCTCAGTGCTGCTCCTTTTCATTGGTATCGGTCATTGAATAAGGCTATCTTTAAGAGTGATGTCTCCAAAAGTGCGAAGATCCCATGTGAACGTTTGTGCATGATCCCATTTTTTAAGAAGAAAATGTCTCCAAAAATCTGATGATCGCATGTGAAGGTTTGTGCATGATGCCTTAAATAAGAACGATTATTAAGAATCATTATTATCGTGACATATTTACTCAAAAGAAAATTAACTATATATCACTTATAGGGATCAGTATTAATATAACTTATTTGACGAAAATAAAAAATACTTTCGGACAAACTTGTCATGCTCAAACCGGGAAAACAGTTACCCTTCTAGATTAATAAGAAAAATTTACATTAAAACTTGATGTTCCAAATCTAGTTTAACATCATGTGACAATAACGACGTAGCCATGTTAAGATGAAATAGTAGATTTTGAGCAAGTTTAGATGTGATCTATATAGTTTACCATGTCTTTTTTAAAGTGGCTGTTATTGCTTTGGAGGTTATCCGAGGCCAACCAATCTAACATTTGTTAGTTATAACATCAACAACGTATGACGACTTTACAATGCCAATTGTTATGGAGAGTTGTACCGGTGCTTAGGATTTGCTTCAGCGCTCTGCATTTTCCTATTCTAGATATGTCTCCTCTCTATTGTTTGTTTCGTTTATAGTTATGTCATGGTATCAGAGCGCGGGAGGTAAGACTCTTCAAGGAGCCTAGAGAGTAGTCACTAAAGGAGCCTTGGAGACATCAGTCTGCTAAAGGAGCGCTGGAGACATCAATTTGCTAAAGGAGTGCTGAGGATTCCACCCAAGGAGCGCTGGAGACATCACAACAAGAGGAAGCAGATTTGCAAAAAAAGATTCAAGATGAAGAGCTTTAAGAATTCGTGGAATCCTTCTTCATGAGGAAGATGCATAAGTAACAGAGGAGCAACTACACCAACAACTAAATCAATCGCGGGAACAGATCTGAGCCTTCAGATCAAGCCCAGGTAGAACAAGCAGTGCGAGAGGAGATAAATAGATCTCAACTGTTAGATATGAGTACGAGCAACACTAGACGTCATATCAAGCAAAGAATAAATCGTGACCTTCAGATCTCTTTGAAGGTAGATCGATGACGGAGAGAAATTGCGGAAATCGCAAGGGTTGCAGAGGACTCAAATCTCTCGAAGTTCCATACTGACTCTGGACCGTTGGATCCAGTAGACACGTGGATCATCATATTCCACACTCTGAGAGTTCACGAATTCGACACTTAAGAGGATATTAGGTATTGTTCATTGAAAAGGCCTGAAGCCCTGAAGTCCCGGAGAGGATCTGGGTCGTTGATTTCAGTGGACGCGTGGCGCTAGATCCGAAGGTCCGCAACACGAGTACTCTTGAAGAACTAAGGTGTTATGAGTCAAGAACTCTTGAAATCCCGAAGCTCTCAGGAGCCAGAGTCAATCTAGGTCATTCATCACGCTGTACACGTGGAAGCCATCCTACATTTCGATGATCTCACACTCTGTGAGATTTGAAAAGAACTGATGGAAAGATCCCTGAAGGGCGAAGTAGATCCTGAACACTTATTCGAGAAGACATTTGAATGATTGGATAAATCTTACATCACTCTAGAGATTCGACACTTCAGAGAATTTGTGTCATCGAGCAGATAGGGAGAAAACTCCTGAAGTCTTGAAAAGCATCTCGGCCTTCGGTTGGCTGAGCATTGTGGGTCGTTGATATTTGTTGCCATTTCGATATTTCAGTGTCAGAGGATACGAAGGGTCATGGTGTGTGGATGACCAAAAGAAATCGCTGAAGCCTTAAGAGAAGAAATCTGAACTATCCATTCATTGGAGCTCCAGAAAAGTCGATTTAATACTTGGGTATATTCACCAATTCAACGATTTGGGAGATTTGCGAAAAGGTGTTGCGGAAAATTCATCGAAGCTCGAAGTGAAAAGGAGGCACAGATCTATTGATCTGGTGGAGGAATATGAGTCATGTAATCTTCCCTTTTTTTTCGATCGACACTTTGGGAGTGTTGTGTGTGTTGGTGTGATCAACAAAAATCGTGGAAGCGTGAAACAATGAAATTTGAGTTCTCGATCTTGGTGGTTGTTGGAGACCCTTGATCTTGCTTCTTATTGTTTGGAAGTTTGTGAATTGTGTATTCGGAGATAAGAAGGGTAGAAAGTCTTAAAGTCCCGAAATGCCCATAGACCAAAGCCTCAGAGCACCTGGTTCTCTGCACTTGGTCATATGAAGGTTTAATGTTAAAAAAAATCGTTAAAAAAGAAGCCCCAGAGTGCTTGGTTTTCTCCATTAAAGGGTTACAGTCGATAAAGAATGCAGCTCAGGGCTCTCACTCTACACGTTCTTGTGCTCGGATAATCAGATCCAACAAGATCAATATGAGGAAACAAGAAATTCTCTGTAGCTCGAGCTTGAAACTTCTCTAGTGTTTTTTACACGCAGGACACAAGATGAGGACCTGTATGCTTGCATCAATCAATATCAAAGGAATTTATTTATCCCTAAGAAAAAACATCGTTCTCATTTTTTTACAAAAATGGCCACCTCTAACAGTTTAGGAACAACACAAGGGTAGATTCTTCATGGGAAGAGCTATTAATTTTTGTGTCTCAGAATGAGATCCTTCTTACAAGAACATGATTCTTGGGATCAAGTGGATCTTGTCTATGTGGAAACAAATCTGTTGCTATGAAGAATCAAGAAAAAGTTGCTCAGGCAGAAGAAAGGAAAATAGAGAATAAAGCCAAATTTTGGATTCAAAACTCAGTAGATGACTCGATTTTCTAAAAAATCACAAGTGCTATTACCTCAAAACAAGCCTGGGACATTATTAGTAGAACCTACCAATGAAATGACAAGGTCAAAACATTCATGCTGTAGACCTTGAGGACACATTTTGAGACTTTATAAATGGCAGAGTCTGAAAATATTCATCAATTTATGACCAGATTTATGAGAATTGTAAATCAGATTAGGTTGAATTGTGAAGCCATCCCTGATCAAAGGATTATTGAGAAAGTACTAAGAAGTCTTCCAAAGAAATTTGAGATGGTTGGTAGAACCATTCTTGAATCCAAGGATCTGAATTTTTTTTCAAGAGATGAACTCATGGGTTCTCTATTGTCACATGAGACGAGAATGCATCTAGAAAATGAGTCAACAACCAATTCCTTCAAGACTCAATTCTCTTTTAGCAAATGGAGAGGCAGAGGCATAGTTATAGTTCACTGAGGAAGAAGGAGAAGTCCAAGAAACAATCACTCGCATGAAGGTCATACACATCAAAATCATAATCAAAATTTCCAGCCTAAAAGAGGCAGAGGGAGGAGATCCAACGACAAAGCAAGCATACAATGTTATTACTGCAAAATGTATGGGCACTACGAATCTGAATGGAGGAATAAGAAATCAGATCAACACTCAGGAAGAGAAAAAGTCTCAAATCATGAAGGAGACACCTCAGATGGGATGTTTCTCTCATGTCACAAAATTCAAGAACAACACAAGGATGCATGATTGTTGGACAGTGGATGAAACAATCACATGACAGGTAACACATATTTACTTTCTTGCATTGATTGTTCTATTTCATCTGATATTACAGTTGGAGATGACTCTTTAGTGAAATTTCAAGGAAAATGAACTGTACCTATTATCACTAAACAAGATGTAAAGAAAGACATAAACAATGTTTATCACGTTCCTGAAACATTATTTGTTAAGTGTAGGACAACTAGTTCAAAATGTCTATAAGGTACTTTTTGAAGGAGCATCCTGTAGGATGTATGACAAACCTCCCACCACAAAATAGATTTCTGAAATCCACATGACAAGGAATAGAACGTTTCCCCTAACCCTTAGAACTACAAATTTGACCCAATCTTATACACAAAGTGCATCCACCCTCAATGAAACTATGGCTTGGCATACAATATTTGGACATCTATCCTTTCAAAGTCTAATCCTCCTGTAGAATCAGTCCATTGTCAAAGGTCTACCTATCTTCAAAGAGAAAAATTCCGCATGTGAGTCTTGCATTCTTGGAAAATATAAGAGAACAATCTTTCCACAATCCTCCACTCAAGCCAATAAACACTTAGACTTGGTTCACACTGACCTATGTGGACCAATGAAAATAAAGTTAATAGGTGGTAGATTTTATTTTCTCACATTTATTGATCACTTTAGGAGGAAAATATGGATCTATTTCCTCAGACACAAGTTTGAAACATTTTCAAAGTTCAACGAATTCAAGGCTGAAGCTAAAAAATAGAGTGGGAAATATGTGAAGGTTCTGAGGTCAGGAGCAGGAGAATAATCTTCAACAAAATTTGCAAATTTCTACAAATCACAAGGCATAATCATGCAAACCATAGTCAGGTATACTCCATAGTAAAATGGAGTGGTTGAGAGGAAAAATCAAACTATAATGAACATGGAAAAGAGCCTTCTGAGAGAGAAATGTTTTTCAAATCTATTTTGGGTTGAGGATGTGGCATGTTCAGTTTATCTTCTGAATAGATCTCCAACAACTAGTGTCAACATGAAGGTCCCTCAAGAAGCATGGACTAGGACAAAACTGAATGTTTCTCATCTTAGGACTTTTGGATGCATTGCACGTGCTCACATACCTTCTGAATTGATGAAGAAACATAATGATCGAAGTGAGAAATGCATTTTTGTTGGCTATAGTGAGACATCCAAAGCATACCGACTCTACAATCTAATTTGAAAGAAACTCATTCTCAACAGAGATGTCAAATTTCTTTAAAATCAATTCTGGAGTGAGTGTGAAAATTGCCCTATGGAAAGTCAAAATCCATTTCTACCACTTCCTCATCACAGAGATATTTTATGAAAACAAACACGTCAACCCGTCCTTCCAAGATTGCAGGTACAAGGACAACCTAAAATTTCTGAGGACAACTCTTGTTCAAGCATAAATTCATCCTTTGAACTTCAAAATTAGATAACTCGAAGCTTGAGAGAAATCCATCAACAATTGGATGATATTGATCAAAAAAAACTTTTTGCATTAATGTCTTGTCAATCTACATCTTTTAAAGAGGTAATCAAAGAGCCACATTGGGTTCAAGACAAAGTATATCGGTTGAAGAAAGCCTTGTATGGCTTAAAGCAAGCTCCAAGAGGTTAGTACAACATAATTGATACTTACCTCGTCAAGTGTGGTTTCAACAGAAGCGAAAATGAGTCAACTCTATATACCAAAGCAGATCAGCAAGGTAAAATTTTGATTTTCTATCTTTATGTTGATGACATGATATATACTAGAAATCTTGAGTTAACTAATTTTAAACATGCCATGCAATCTGAGTTTGAGATGACATATCTTGGCATAATGAAATATTTTTTGGGGATTGAGGTTGACCAAACAACCAAAGGGATTTTTGTCTGTGAGCAAAAGTATGCAACACACATCATCAAAAAATTATGCATGGAAGACTGCAATCCAACATAAACCCATATACCCCTATGCACAAAATTGAGAAAGAAAGATGAAGGGCCTCTAGTGGATACTACTTTGTACAAAATTTTAGTAGGAGTTTTGTTGGATCTTACAACAACTGGGCTATATATTATGTATGCAATTGGCTTTGTTTCCATGTTCATGGAATCTCCCAAAGATTCTAACTCAAAGATGACAAAAAGGATTCTGAGATATGTTGTTTGCACTCTCATTTTTTGTTTATGGTGCACTCAGTCTAAATATAATCATCATTCTGGTTACACCGACAATGATTTTGCAGGAAGCCTAGATGAACAAAAAAACACCTCAAGGTATGATTTTCACCTGAGCACGAATCTAATTTCTTGGGCATCAAACAAGCATCCCATTGTTTCAACATCTTCTATAGAGGTGAAATATGTTGTTGTTAGCACAACTTCTTGTCAAGCTATGTGGTTGCGAAGACTTTTGAATGACATGTCACATACAAAAAACAAGCCAACTCCTATCTTCTGTGACAATACTTAAGAAATTTCTTTATCCAAAAACCATGTTTTTCATAAGAAAGGAAAGTAGATTGACACTCGCCTTCACTTCATACATGACCTAGTCAATAATGGTGAAATCACACTTCAATTTTGTGGCCCACTAGATAGCTCACATACATCTTTACAAAGCCATTGGGAAAAACCAATTTTGATTTTCAGAGACAACACTTAAGAAATATGAGTGATGATGTTTGAAAATTCATATGACTATACACTACTAGTTGTTCTGGACCGCTATCCTACTCGTTAGGATTTGCTTCTGAATTATCGATCTTCTTGTTTTGTTTGTTTTGTTTTCCCTTTATAGATTTAGACTATCAGGTAATACAATTGCGCTCTGCATTTTCTAATTCTAGATCTGTCTCTTTTGTATTGTATGTTTTGTTTATATTTTTGTCAACATTGAATTAGAGGTATAGAAGAATGACACATGAGCGCCCTGCCTTGACCTTTGGGAGCATCTCCTACTCAATCTGAGCGATCGATGGTCCAACCCTTTTTCGAGCCACGACGGACTTTTGGATGACCTAAATCTCTCGTCCATCCTAAATCCTTGATCGTAATCTGATTGTAGGCCTCGCTTTTTGGAGAGCTTAGTGGAAAAGTTAATGTTTGTGACCTGAATCTATAATCAAATTAAGGGTAGCCTACCTAAATTCCTGTTACATTGGATATTTTCTATAAGGTCATTTGGGAAACCTACACATGATCATATACAGGGCATTTAATTTGGTTGAGGATCGCTTCTATCAAGGTTTTTAAACGCCATTATTTTAGAAGGCTTTGGGCATTTTCCGAGGGGATGAGATTCACTTCTCTTTTGTGGATTTTTATGCGGAAATACTTTGTCCAAAAGTTTTGGAACGGGGTTCATTCATACCTAAATTCCTGTTACATTGGATATTTTTTCCAATGTCATTTGGGAAACCTACCCATGATCATATACAGGTTATTTAATTTCGTTGAGGATCGCTTCTATCAAGGTTTTTAAACGCCATTATTTTATAAGGCTTTGGTTCACCACTTACCATTTTCGGAGGGGATGAGATTCCTCTTCTTTTTTGTGGATTTTTATGTGGAAAAACTTTGTCCAAAAGTTTTGGAAAGAGGTTCGTTCATTTATTCTCCTGACCAAGCAGAAGACAATGCAGAAATCTAAACCAGAAAGAGAACGAAAGAGAAGTAGAGTAGCAAAAATATCTAGTAGGAATATAATAGATGAAGACTCAGGTTTATTATTTTTTTTATTTTGTGAATCTTCGTTACAGCCTTAGTGAACTCTATAGAGGCATTGAGAAGTAGAGTAGCAAAAATATCTAGTAGCAGTATAATAGATGAAGACTCAGGTTTATTATTATTTTTATTTTGTGAATCTTCGTTACATCCTTAGTGATGTATATAGAGGCATTTTATTTGTCAATTCAAAAATTTGAAAATTAATATAATTGTTTTGTAGTGAAAGTTTGTTCCTCCATGTGTGTTTGTTTTCTTTTTCAAAAGAAAAAAATAGTTGTGCTTCCTTTGAGTATAGTCTTGAGAGTCTTATTTGTTTTTTTCTTTAATGTGTGCTTTGAGTATAGTTTTGAGAGTCTTATTTGTTTTTTAGTCAATGTGTGCTTTGAGTATGGTCTTGAGATCCCTATTTGTTGTTATGGTGGTTTTAAATATACACTCTAGGGTTGTATTAGATTGGTATAAGAGAGGGCTAAGACTTGTATGTGAATGTAAGAATCATTCTAGTCAAGGAGAGATTCTAGGATAGAAACATAGTTTTAGCAAAATGTTTTTGCGGTAAAGTTAGAGGAGGAATTTCATAAGATAGTAGAAATATGGCATATATAAAGGGGTAAAAATGTTACCATGGGGAGTGGAGCTGAAAATGAGATTTCATTGATGTTGATTGTCATGTTAACCATAATGGATTCCATGGAGAAACAAATAGAAGTGGAGCTGCACAAGATCTTCTTGATGTTAGTGATGAGAAATAGGAAGTAAATGCTCCACACTAGGAAGTTGAATCCCCCAAAGAATGGATTATCAAGGCATTGACTAGGTAGGTTAAAGATGGAGAGGGAAAGCAAAGGGAAGGATAAAGTTAAGGCTTCCCACAAGTTAACGGAATTTTTTTTGGTAGTGGATTGGTATTTGTACCTATTTAAGAAGAAACATAACCTAAGGAAAAAGGGGATCACAGTGAGTGATACATAGATTTTTTTTTAATAAGTTGATTATTTTTTTGTTAGTGGATTAGTATTTGTACCTATTTAAGAAGAAACATAACCTAAGTAAAAAGGGGATTACAGTGAGTGATACATCGATTTTTTTTTTATAGGTTGTTCATTAAATCAAGACAAAGTAATGAAGGAAATGAAATCATTTCTATACACATTAATGATATGTTTACCATTAAATCACGACAATGTAATAATGGAGACTGTCCATTAAATCACAACAAAGTACTGAAGGAAATAAGATGGTTGCTACATACATTAATTTCCTTTGATATGTTATTGAAGATGAGTTTAACATTGTGAAAATTTAGTCAATTGGAGAGGCATATTAGTTTTCTTTGAATACCACATAGAAACTCTCAAGAAATCAATCAATTTCAACGTTAAAGCAATAAGAGGTAGATATTAGTTCATGTCGAGAAGAGGAACAATAAGTGGAAGCAAAGTAGAAGAAAGAAGCAATAGAACTCTTAGAACTTAGGAATCTAAAAGGAATTATAAAGACAAAGTTTCGGGAACTCCTAAAGGTATAAGATTTGGAGGACCATTGTTTTAAGTGTGGTGTGTAGGTGTACAATGCTTATGATTGTGGAATAATTTGAATGATAATAGAAGTTTTAGGAAGGAAAACTAGCATTGCTCCATAAAGGGAAAGAAGAATTACATGAATGGTTGGAGATAACATTGATGAAGTGTAGTAAGAACAAGGAGAGGATCTCAAGCCACTTAAACGATAAACTAAAACAATTTTTATAATTAAATACAATATTAGAGGTAGATGGTGTTCACTCGGTGGAGATGGTGGCAACATTGACAATTTGGGGTCTAAGAAAGTGATTGATAAAATTGAAGCTGAAATGAACCTTGAAAAAGAATGAATATGGGTAGCTTGGATACAAAAGCACAATATGTTACAGTTCTAGAGTAGCGCGAGATTAATTTCCATATTGGGAATTATAACAAATAGAAGTATTATGTGATGTTGTGCCAATGGATACTTTCCATTTGTTGTTTGGTATGCCTTGCCAATTTGATCGAAAAAATTTCCAAGATGGAGCAAAGAGTACATTTCTACCAGAAATTTGTAGAAAGAATTTTAGGTTGTAGCCCATGAAGGAGGAAAGAGGAGATAGTAGCAAGAACCATAATTACAATAGTGGTAGTGGAGTGATGTTATGCACATTAAATGATATTTGAAGGAGGAAATGGGGTAATATGTTGGTTCACCATTTAGCCAAACAATTTAAATTTGGAAGAGAACATAAATGACATAACAATCAAAGTTAGCGTTAACCTAGTTTAAGAAGGTTATTTATGATGATTTACCCAAGGGATTGCCAACTATGGGGATTATTTCTCATCAAATTGATTTAACTCTAGGTTCAAATCTACCAAGGAAAGTCTCACATAGAGTGACCTCAGCTGAAAGTGAGAAGATCAAGAGCAAGTCCATGAGTTTTTGGATTGAGGATTGATAAAGTATACATTGAGCCCATGTATAATATTTCTTTCACTTTACTAAATAAAGAAGGAGAACGAAGGATGTGCATTGATTCAAGGTTTATTGATAGGAATTCTGTCACATATCAATTTCAATTAATAAGAATGAACGATTTAATGCATTGTTTGAATGGAGAGAATTACTTCACTAAGATTGATCTAGAAAGATGATATCATCGAAATTTGCATCCTTGAAGGAGATGAGTGGAAGATAGCCTATAAGGAAAGGGAAGAACTTTATGAATGATTGGTATTTCTCTTTGGGATTATGAATAGGTCGAGTGATTTTATGTGGCTAATGAATGAGACACTAAAACATGGTTTGGATAAGTTCGTGGTTGTTTATTTAGCTATCATACTAATTTTCATCAAGACAAAAGAGTAGAATGAGTCATTTGAGGTTAGTATTGGAGTGCTTAGAAGAGGGAGCTACCCATAACTTTGTATAAATGTTCTTTCATGAAATAAGAAATCGCCTACTTTATGATTTACCAAGAGGGACTATATAGTGCAGTTATCACCTTGTGAAGTGGAAAGGAAAAAACGATGACGACAAGGCATGCATCTTACAACCATACTTTCAAAGATTGTGCAAGGGAAATATGATAGTAGGGAAAGAAAAAAGTGGTTGAAGTTCAATAAGCAATGTGATGTTTATGCAAGATCATCGTGATGCACACTGGATTCACTAAAGTGGGAAATGACATGATGCAACAACACGAATTGGCAACACGAATTGGCAAAGGGTGGCATGCCAATTTAAAGGAAATGGTTAGGTTAGAGTAGTATTTGTGGGAATACATAATGTAGCGCGCATAAGATAGATTTAAAGTTCATGCATGGAAAGCTAATGGAGCGAGAAATTACATATGCACTCTCTCGCAAGCTAAGGAGGCAAATGAGTTTATAGGCTTACAAGGGAAGGGAACTAGGATTATCAAAGGGGACAATAAACAATAGTTATAAATTTTGAATTTGAATATAAATTTTAATTTTGTACTAATATCAAATGGAATAATAATTACCAAGTTTGAATTTGAATATAAAATTTGAATTTCAAATGATATATAAATATTTTCATTACTTATTTTTAATTCTAGTTAAATTAGTCAAAATTTGTCAATATCTATTATTTTTTTTATTCACCTACATTGACAATTGTATGTTTACATAATTCATACCCCATTTGATATCTAAAAAAGTCACCATTCTCTTGAATTTTTTGTGATCCCTTTACCACAAAGAACATTAAAATGAAGCACTCAATTTGATATGCTTACTCGTTAGATATTGAGTAAAGAATAGAAGTATAGTTTGAGGTAAATCCCATCATCACCTACAAATATGTTTCCAATCATCCATTTCCATTCTGCACTACTTGTGAGTGTCATCCCAACTGTTTGCACAAGTGGTTGTTTTTCCTAAGAAAAAGGTTTAGTGAGATAATTTCTTTTAGGGATATGGATCCATATATAAATGAGTTAAGTTGGAGCTAGATTGGGATAAATAAATCCTTTAGAAGTTTGGAAACATGATCACAACATTGAAGACAAGAACATTTAAACCCAATGTATCAAAATTTATAATAGAAATCAAATAGAACCAAATAACTGGCCCATATTTTTGAGTTTTCCATATTGTTTATAATAATTTCATCAAATTTGATAATTGTGTTATATATTGATGAATGAAAGAAATCGTTTTTTAAAGAAGCATAGAAACATTGAGGACCTTGAGAAGGAATGACCTTGTTTGATTAATGTAAGAAAAGGATTAGGAGTTTGACTGATTTTTTTTTAGAGGAGACTAAAAAGCATTAAGAATAAGGATGTTTATAGATTAAAAGGTTAAAATTGTTTGAGAAAAGAGTCTTAGAGAAGTGAAACATTGAATTATATTTTCGGAATTTGATTAATTTTTTTTTAAGAAAGTAAAAAGTACAAATGATAAGGATGTTTATAGATTAAAAGATTAAATTTATTTGAGAAAAGAGTCTTAAAAAAGTGGAACATTTAATAAATTTGATTTGCAAAGAGAATGAATTGTATTTGGAGATGACTTGTTAGCCATTAGGGAATATTTTTTTATATAATTTAAGTAGAAATTTCTAATTTATAAGAAAAAGTAAACTTTTATGATTGAATAGCTCTCTTTATATTTTGTGTTATTTTCCTTTTTGTCATAATAGCCTGTTAATTTGAATTGATGTGCAATTTTTTAGTTGGTTTCATTATTTATATTAGTGTAGATTCATTTCAATCTGGGATTTGTTATGGGTTCAAACTCCCCCCCCCTCCCACCCTCTATAGGGGGGAGTTAATGGATA
>JASDQU010735350.1:143235-154979 GCA_032191745.1 Picea mariana
TATGGTATTATTATTGTCTATTTTATTTAATTACTGTATGATTTTATCAATTGGAAAGGGACTTCTCTGTTCAGTCCATTCGATACTTTCCTATCTTCTTTATTTCATTCGCTCAGAATTAAATCGAGTAGTAGTATTCGTCCCACGGAAAGATAAGTTTGGTAGAAGTGATCCATATATCGATTGAAACTTCCATAGGGCCGTGCGCCATGGACTCTGAAGTCAATGAGACGCTAGGGCGTAGAATGATGTTGACCAAAGTCACCAAAATTGCGCTCTGCATTTTTACTTCTGATGCATCTACGCTCGGTCCTTGAAGTTAAGCAGTGGTTGTGGTGAGTTCGGAAGAGTTGTTGGATAACATCTATAGGGTATTGAATCCGATTAAAACTAACAATCTACGTCCAACGATAAAGCTGTTGAAAATTTCACGGGTGGCGAAGGCAACAAAAACCGTTGTTCGAGGTGTCCTAGCAAATTTTCCACATTCTCATCCCAATAATCTTCGTTCCTGCAGAAGAGATCTTGAAGAACTCTGTGAGAGTGGCGTGTTAGTAATGTAAAGCAGAGTAGAGGTTGTCCTAAATCGTCCATCTGGTTAAGGTGAGAGCTGTCTCTAAATAACTTGCTACTTGATTATACTGTTTAGAAGAGACATCCAACTTGCTACTTGATTAGGTTGTGTAGAAGTTACATATTTCTAGCATGTGTGTTTTAGAGGTGTAGAGTTGAAAAATGATATTTAAAAAAATATTAATAAGAAAAAAAGTTTAATGTTTACTATATATAAATAAATAAAGTATTGGATGTCTATTTTAAATAAAATATTTTAGTTTAAAGTGAAAAATATTTTAAGAGATAAAAGATGTATCATTTTTTTAATGCTTAACATGGATGCTAAGTAACATTTAAAAAAATTATTAATAAAAAAATAAATGTTTATTTTAAATAAATTATATATATATATATATATATATATCAATTGAGGGTGAAATAATTTTTTATGGTTAAAATATTTCAAGAGTGTATTTTTCAATATGGGGGACATGCCTAGGATTGAGAAAATTTGAGTAAAGATTTGCATCTTAAAGGATTTGATCCCTTTGAACCCATAACAAATCCCAAATTGAAATGAATCTACACTAATATAAGCAATGAAACCAACTAAAAAATTGCACATCAATTCAAATTAATAGGTTATTATGAGAAAAAAGAAAATAACACAAAATATAAAGAGAGCTATTCAATCATAAAAGTTTACTTTTTCTTATAAATTAGAAATTTCTACTTAAATTATATAAAAAAATATTCCCTAAAGACTAACAAGTCCTCTCCAAATACAATTCATTCTCTTTGCAAATCAAATTTATTAAATGTTCCACTTTTTTAAGACTCTTTTCTCAAACAAATTTAATCTTTTAATCTATAAACATCCTTATCATTTGTAATTTTTAATTTCTTAAAAAAAAATTAATCAAATTCCAAAAATATAATTCATTCTCCCTACAAATCAAACTTATTCAATATTTCACTTCTCTAAGACTCTTTTCTCAAACAACTTTAACCTTTTAATCTATAAACATCATTATTCTTAATGCTTTTTAGTCTCCTCTAAAAAAAAAACCAGTCAAACTCCCAATCCTTTTCTTACATTAATCAACAAGGTCATTCCTCTGTTGATGTTCAGGTCCTCGATGTTTCTATGCTTTTTTAAAAAATGATTTCTTTCATTCATCTATATATAACACAATTATCAAATTTGATGAAATTATCATAAACAATATAGAAAACTCAAAAATATGGACCAATTATTTGGTTCTATTTGATTTCTATTTTTCAAATCTCCAATAATATATAAATTTTGATACATTGGGTTTAAATGTTCTTGTCTTCAATGTGGTGATCATGTTTCCAAACTTCTAAAGGATTTATTTATCCCAATCTAGCTCCAACTTAACGCATTTATATATAGATTCATATCCCTAAAATAAATTATCTCACTAAACATTTTTCTTAGGAAAAACAACCACTTGTGCAAACAGTTGGGATGACACTCACAAATAGTGTAGAATGGAAATGGATGATTGGAAACATATTTGTAGGTGATGATGGGATTGACCTCAAACTATACTTCTATTCTTTACTCGATATGTAAGGAGTAAGCATATCAAATTGAGTGCTTCATTTTAATGTTCTTTGTGGTAAAGGGATCACAAAAATTTCAGGAAAATGGTGACTTTTTTAGATATCAAATGGGGTATGAATTATGTAAACATACAATTGTCAATGTAGGTGAATAAAAAATATAAAAAATATTGACAAATTTTGACTAATTTAATTAGAATTAAAAATAAGTAATGAAAATATTTATATATCATTTGAATTTCAAATTTTATCTTCAAATTCAAACTTGGTAACTATTATTCCATTTGATAATAGTACAAAATTCAAATTTATATTCAAATTCAAAATTTATAACTATTGTTTATTGTCCCCTTTGATAATCCTAGTTCCCTTCCCTTGTAAGCCTATAAACTCATTCACCTCCTTAGCTTGCGAGAGAGTGCATATGTAATTTCTCGCCCCATTAGCTTTCCATGCATGAACTTTAAATCTATCTTATGAACACTATATTATGTATTCCCACAAATACTACTCTAACCTAACCATTTCCTTTAAATTGGCATACTACCCTTTGCCAATTCGTGTTGTTCCATCGTATGTCATTTCCTACTTTAGTGAATCCAGCATGCATCACGATGATCTTGCATAAACATCACATTGCTAATTGAACTTCAACCACTTTTTGCTTTCCTTACTATCATATTTCACTTGCACAATCTTTGAAAATATGGTTGTAAGATCCATGCCTTGTCGTCATCGTTTTTTCCTTTCCACTTCACAAGGTGATAACTGCACTATATAGTCCCTCCTGGTAAATCATAAAGTAGGCCATTTCTTATTTCATGAAAGAACATTTATACAAAGTTATGGGTAGCTCCCTCTTCTAAGAACTCTAATACTAACCTCAAATGACTCATTCTACTCTTTTGTCTTGATGAAAATTAGTATAATAAAAATTAGTATAATAGATAAATAAACAACCACGAACTTATCCAAACAATGTTTTAGTGCCTCCTTCATTAGCCACATAAAATTAATCGACCTATTCATCATCCCAAAGAGAAATACCAATCATTCATAAATTTCTTCCCTTTCTTTATAGGCTATCGTCCACTCATCTCCTTCAAGGATTCAAATTTCAATGATATCATCTTTCTAGATCAATCTTAGTGAAGTAATTTTCTCCATTCAAACAATGCATTAAATCATTCATTCTTATTAATTGAAATTGATATGTGACAGAATTCCTATCAATAAACCTTGAATCAATGCACATCCTTCGTTCTCCTTCTCTATTTAGTAAAGTGAAAGAAATATTATACATGGGCTCAATGTATCCCTTATCAATCCTCAATCCAAAAACTCATGGACTTGTTCTTGATCTTCTCACTTTCAGCTGAGGTCACTCTATGTGAGACTTTCCTTGGTAGATTTGAACCTAGAGTTAAATCAATTTGATGAGAAATAATCCCAATAATTGGCAATCCCTTCAGTAAATCATCATAAATAACCTTCTTAAACTAGGTTAACATTAACTTCGATTGTTATGTCATTTATGTTCTCTTCCAAATTTAAATTGTTTGGCTAAATGGTGAAGCGACATACTACCCCATTTCCTCCTTCAAATATCATTTAATGTGCATAACATCACTCCACTACCACTATTGTAATTATGGTTTTTTATACTATCTCCTCTTTCCTCCTTCATGGGCTACAACCTAAAATTCTTTCTACACATTTCTAGTAGAAATGTACTCTTTTCTCCATCTTGGAAATTTTTTCGATCAAATTGGCAAGGCATACAAAACAACAAATGGAAATCATCCATTGGCACAAAATCACATAAGACTTCTATTTGTTATAGTTCCCAATATGGAAATTAATCTCTCACTACTCTACAACTGTAACATATTGTGCTTTTGTATCCGAGCTACCCATATTCATTCTTATTCAAGGTTCATTTCGGCTTCAATTTTATTAATCACTTTCTTAGACCCCAAATTTTCAATGTTACCACCATCTGCATCGAGTGAATGCCATCTACCTCTAGTATTGTATTTAATTATAAAAATTGTTTCAGTTTATCCTTTAAGTGGCTTGAGATCCTCTCCTTGTTCTTACTACACTTCATCAATGTTATCTCCAACCATGGATGATTTTAGGGGCTAAATTTCGCTCATGGTCTAATTTTCCATGGTTTTTCCAAAAACGAGATTCGCTATTTTAAAAATGATTCGCCCAAATTCTATATGATAAAATTATTTTACCTTAAAAATCGCCAAAATTTTATAAAAACTATATAAAATACTTAGAAATTTGAATATTTTAAAAAAAATATCGCCAAACATTTATAGTTGACATATGAAGGATTAGTAATATTCGCTAAGGTTTCTACATTTTAAAATAAATTTCCATCCTTAAAAACATCCCTGTCTCCAACCATTCATGTAATTCTTCTTTCCCTTTATGGAGAAATGCTAGTTTTCCTTCCTAAAACTTCTATTATCATTCAAATTATTCCACAATCATACGCATTGTACACCTACACACCACACTTAAAACAATGCTCCTCCAAATCTTATACCTTTAGGAGTTCCCCAAACTTTGTCTTGATAATTCCTTTTAGATTCCTAAGTTGCAAGAGTTCTATTGCTTCTTTCTTCTAATTTGCTTCCACTTATTGGTCCTCCTCTCGACATGAACTAATATCTACCTCTTATTGCTTTACCGTTGAAATTGATTGATTTCTTGAGAGTTTCTATGTGGTATTTAAAGAAAACTAATATGCCTCTTCAATTGACTAAATTTTCACAATGTTAAACTCATCTTGAATAACATATCAAGGGGAATTAATGTATGTAGCAACAATCGTATCTCCTTCATTACTTTGTTGTGATTTAATGGACAGTCTCCATTATTACATTGTCGTGATTTAATGGGAAACCTATCATTAATGTTTGTAGAAATAATTTAATTTCCTTCATTCTTTGTCTTGATTTAATGAACAACCTATAAAAAAAAATTCAATGTATCACTCACTGTGATCCCTTTTTTACTTAGGTTATGTTGCTTCTTAA
Source organism: Picea mariana (assembly GCA_032191745.1). NCBI lineage: Eukaryota > Viridiplantae > Streptophyta > Pinopsida > Pinales > Pinaceae > Picea > Picea mariana. The sequence goes on from JASDQU010735350.1 coordinate 148,437, forward strand.
ATAGGTACAAATACTAATCCACTAACAAAAAATTAATCAACTTATAAAAAAAAAAATTATGTATCACTCATTGTGATCACCTTTTTCCTTAGGTTATGTTTCTTCTTAAATAGGTACAAATACCAATCCACTAACAAAAAAAATTCCTTTAACTTGTGAACCATGTGGGAAGCCTTAACTTTATCCTTCCCTTTGCTTTCCCTCTCCATCTTTAACCTACCTAGTCAATGCCTTGATAATCCATTCTTTGGGGGATTCAACTTCCTAGTGTGGAGCTTTTACTTCCCACTTCTCATCACTAACATCAAGAAGATCTTGTGCAGCTCCACTTCTGTTTGTTTCTCCATTGAATCCATTATGGTTAACATGACAATCAACATCAATGAAATTTCATTTTCAGCTCCACTCCCCATGGTAACATTTTTACCCCTTTATATATGCCATATTTCTACTATCTTATGGAATTCCTTCTCTAACAACTTTACCCTGCAAAAACATTTTGCTAAAACTATGTTTTTATCCTAGAATCTCTCCTTGACTAGAATTATTCTTACATTCACATACAAGTCTTAGCCCTCTCTTATACCAATCTAATACAACCCTAAAGTGTATATTTAAAACCACCATAATAACAAATAGGGCTCTCAAAACTATACTCAAAGCACACATTGAATAAAAAGCAAATAATACTCTCAAAACTATACTCAAAGCACACATTAAAAAAATAAATAAGACTCTCAAGACTATACTCAAAGGAAACACAACTATTTTTTTCTTTTGAAAAAGAAAACAAACACACATGAAACAGACATGGAGGAACAAACTTTCACTACAAAACACTTTTATTAATTAAAGAAAAAGAAAACAAACACACATGAAGGAACAAACTTTCACTACAAAACAATTATATTAATTTTCAAATTTTTGAATTGACAAATAAAATGCCTCTATATACTTCACTAAGGATGTAACGAAGATTCACAAAATAAAAAAAATAATAAACCTGAGTCTTCATCTATTATATTGCTACTAGATATTTTGCTACTCTAGTTCTCAATGCCTCTATAGACTTCACTAAGGCTGTAACGAAGATTCACAAAATAAAAAATAATAATAAACCTGAGTCTTCATCTATTATATTGCTACTAGATATTTTTGCTACTCTACTTCTCTTTTTTCCCTTTCGTTCTCTTTCTGGTTTAGATTTCTGCATTGTCTTCTTCGTCAGGAGAATGAATGAACGAACCTCTTTCCAAAACTTTTGGACAAAGTTTTTCCGCATAAAAATCCACAAAAAAGAAAAGGAATCTCATCCCCTCCGAAAATTGTAAGTGGTGAACCAAAGCCTTATAAAATAATGGCGTTTAAAAACCTTGATAGAAGCGATCCTCAACGAAATTAAATACCCTGTATATGATCATGGGTAGGTTTCCCAAATGACATTGGAGAAAATATCCAATGTAACAGGAATTTAGGTATGAATCAACCCCCTTCCAAAACTTTTGGACAAAGTTTTTCCGCATAAAAATCCACAAAAGAGAACTGAATCTCATCCCCTCGGAAAATGCCAAGTGGTGAACCAAAGCCTTCTAAAATAATGGCGTTTAAAAACCTTGATAGAAGCGATCCTCAACCAAATTAAATGCCCTGTATATGATCATGGGTAGGTTTCCCAAATGACATTATAGAAAATATCCAATGTAACAGGAATTTAGGTTGGCCACCCTTAATTTGATTATAGATTCAGGTCACAAACATTAACTTTGGCACTAAGCTCTCCAAAAAGGGAGGCCTACAATCAGATTACGATCAAGGATTTAGGATGGACGAGAGATTTAGGCCATCCAAAAGTCCGTCGTGGCTCGAAAAAGGGTTGGACCATCGATCTCTCAGATTGACTAGGAGATGCTCCCAAAGGTCAAGGCAGGGCGCTCATGTGTCATTCTTCTATACCTCTAATTCAATGTTGAAAAAAATATAAACAAAACATACAATATAAAAGAGACAGATCTAGAATAGGAAAATGCAGAGCACAATTGTATTACTTGATAGTCTAAATTTACAAAGGGAAAACAAAACAAACAAAACAAGAAGATCAATAATTCAAAAGAAAATCCTAACGAGTGGTATAGCGGTCCAGAACAACTGGCAGTGTATAGTCATATGTTGTTGAGGTTATAACTAACACTCCCTTTTAATCTCCAAATTTACAAACATTATCACTCATATTTCTTAAGTGTTGTCTCTAAAAATAAAAAATGGTTTTTCCCAATGGATTTTTAAAGATGTATGTGAGCTATCTAGTGGGCCACAAAATTGAAGCGCAATTTCACCATTGTTGACTAGCTCATGTATGAAGTGAAAGCGAGTGTCAATCTACTTTCTTTTCTTATGAAAAACATGGTTTTTGGATAAATAAATTTCTTAAGTATTGTTACAGAAGATAGGAGTTGGCTTGTTTTTTGTATGTGACATGTCATTCAATAGTCTTTGCAACCACATAGCTTGACAATAAGTTGGGCTAACAACAACATACTTCGCCTCTACAGAAGATGTTGAAACACTGGGATGCTTGTTTGATGCCCAAGAAATTAGATTCGTGCTCAGGTAAAAATCATACCCTTTTTTCTGTTCATCTAGGCTTCTTGCAAAATTATTGTCGGTGTAACCAGAAAGATGATTATATTCAGACCAAGTGCATCATAAACAAAAAATGAGAGTGCAAACAACATATCTCAGAATCCTTTTTGTCATCTTCGAGTGAGAATCTTTCGGAGATTCCATGAACCTGGAAACAAAGCCAATTGCATACATAATATATGGCCCAGTTGTTGTAAGATCCAACAAGCTTCCTACTAAAATTTTATACAAAGTAGTATACACTAGAGGCCCTTCATCTTTCTTTCTCAATTTTGTCGGTAGGGGTATACGGGTTTATGTTGGATTGCAGTCTTCCATGCATAATTTTTTGATGATGTTTGCTGCATACTTTTTCTGACAGACAAAAATCCCTTTCGTTGTTTGGTCAACCTCAATCCCCAAAAAATATTTCATTATGCCAAGATATGTCATCTCAAACTCAGATTGCATGACATGTTTAAAATTGGTTAACTCAAAATTTCCAATATATATCATGTTATCAACATAAAGATAGACAATCAAAATTTTACCTTGTTGATCTGCTTTGGTATATAGAGTTGACTCATTTTCGCTTCTGCTGAAACCACACTTGATGAGGTAAGCATCAATTATGTCGTACTAACCTCTTGGTGCTTGCTTTAAGCCATATAAGGCTTTCTTCAACCGATACACTTTGGCTTGAACCCAATGTGGCTCTTTGATGGCCTCTTTAAAAGATGTAGGTTGACATGACATTAATGCAATTTTTTTGTTTTTATCAATATCATCCAATTGTTGATGGATTTCTCTCAAGCTTCGAGTTATCTAATTTTGAAGTTCAGAGGATGAATTTATGCCTGAACAGAAGTTGTCTTGAGAAATTTTAGGTTATCCTTGTACCTGTAATCTTGGAAGGACGGGCTGATGTGTTTGTTGTCATAAAATATCTCTGTGATGAGGAAGTGGCAAAAATGGATTTTGACTTTCCATAGGGCAATTTTCACACTCACTCCATAACTGATTTTAAAGAAATTTGACATCTGACATCTCTGTTGATAATCAGTTTCTTTCAAATTAGATTGTAGAGTTTATATGCTTTGGATGTCTCATTGTAGCCAACAAAAATGCTTTTCTCACTTCAATCATTAAGTTTCTTCATCAATTCAGAAGGTATGTGAGAAAATGCAATGCATCCAAAAGTCCTAAGATGAGAAACATTCAGATTTGTCCCAGTCCATGCTTCTTGAGGGACCTTCATGTTGACACTAGTTGTTGGAGATCTGTTCAGAAGATAAACTGAACATGCCACAGCCTCAACCCAAAATAGATTTGAAAAACATTTGTCACTGAGAAGGCTCCGTGCCATGTTCATTATAGTTTGATTTTTCCTCTCAGCCACTGCATTTTACTATGGAGTATACCTGAATATGGTTTGCATGATTGTGCCTTGTGATTTGCAGAAATTTGCAAATTTTGTTGAAGATTATTCTCTTTCTCCATCTGACCTCAGAACCTTCACATATTTCCCACTCTATTTTTTATCTTCAGCCTTGAATTCGTTGAACTTTGAAAATGTTTCAAACTTGTGTCTGAGGAAATAGATCCATATTTTCCTCCTAAAGTGATCAATAAATGTGAGAAAATAAAATCTACCACCTATTAACTTTATTTGCATAGGTCCACATAGCTCAGTGTGAAGCAAGTCTAAGTGTTTTTTGGCTTGAGTGGAGGATTGTGGAAAGATTGTTCTCTTATGTTTTCCAAGAATGCAAGACTCACATGTGAGATTTTTCTCTTTGAAGATAGGTAGACCTTTGACAATGGAGTGATTCTGCAGGAGGATTAGACTTTGAAAGGATAGATGTCCAAATATTGTATGCCAAGCCATAGTTTCATTGAGGGTGGATGCACTTTGTGTATAAGATTGGGTCAAATTTGTAGTTCTAAGTGTTAGGGGAAACATTCTATTCCTTGTCATGTGGATTTCAGAAATCTATTTTCTGGTGGGAGGTTTGTCATACATCCTACATGATGCTCCTTCAAAAAGTACCGTATAACCATTTTCAACTAGTTTTCCTACACTTAACAAATGATGTTTCAGATCTGGAACGTGATAAACATCGTTTATGTCTTTCTTTAAATCTTGTTTAGTGATAATAGGTACAGTTCATTTTCCTTGAAATTTCACTAAAGAGTCATATCCAAGTGTAATATCAGATGAAATAGAACAATCAATGCAAGAAAGTAAATATGTGTTACTTGTCATGTGATTGTTGCATCCACTATCCAACAATCATACATCCTTGTGTTGTTCTTCAATTTTGTGACATGAGAGAAACATCCCATCTGAGGTGTCTCCTTCATGATTTGAGACTTGTGCTATGCCTGAGTGTTGATCTGATTGCTTATTCCTCCATTCAGATTCGTACTACCCATACATGTTCCAGTAATAACATTGTATGCTTGCTTTGTCATTGGATCTCCTTCCTCTGCCTCTTTTAGGATGGAAATTTTGAATATGATTTTGATGTGTATGACCTTCACGCGAGTGATTGTTTCTTGGACTTCTCCTTCTTCCTCAGTGACCAATGCCTCTGCCTCTCCATTTGCTGAAAGAGAATTGAGTCTTGAAGGAATTGGTTGTTGACTCATTTTGTAGATGCATTCTCGTCTCATGTGACAATAGAGAACCCATGAGTTTATCTCTTGAAAAAAAAATTAGATCCTTGGATTCAAGAATCGTTCTACCAACCATCTCAAATTTCTTTGGAAGACTTCTTAGGAATTTCTCAACAATCCTTTGATCAGGGATGTCTTCATGATTCAACCTGATCTGATTTACAATTCTCATAAATTTGTTCATAAATTGATGAATATTTTCAGACTCTGTCATTTATAAAGTCTCAAAATGTGTCCCCAAGGTCTACAGCATGATTGTTTTGACCTTGTCATTTCATTGATAGGTTGTACTTAGAATGTCCTAGGCTTGTTTTGAGGTAATAACACTTGTGATTTTTTAGAAAATCGAGTCATCTACTCAGTTTTGAATCCAAAATTTGGCTTTATTCTCTATTTTCCTTTCTTCTTCCTGAGCAACTTTTTCTTGATTGTTCATATAAGCATATTTGTTTCCACAATTACAAGATCCACTAGATCCCAACAATCATGTTACTGTAAGAAGGATCTCATTTTGAGACACAAAAATTAATAGTTCTTCCCACGAAGAATCGACCCTTGTGTTGTTCCTAAATTGTTAGAGGTGGCCATTTTTGTAAAAAAATGAGAACGATGCTTTTTCTTAGGGATAAAGAAATTCCTTTGATATTGATTAATGCAAGCATACAGGTCCTCGTCTTGTGTCCTACATGTAAAAAAGACTAGAGAAGTTTCAAGCTTGAGCTACATAAAATTTCTTGTTTCCTCGTATTGATCTTGTTGGACCTGATTATCCGAGCACAAGAACATGTAGGGTGAGAGCTCTAAGCTGCATTCTTTATCGACTGTAACCCTTTAGTGGAGAGAACCAAGCACTTTGTGGCTTCCTTTTTAACGAATTTTTTTTAACATTAAACCTTCATATGACCAAGTGCAGAGAACTAGGTGCTTCGAGGCTTTGCACTACAGGCATTTCGGGACTTCAAGACTTTCTACCCTTCTTATTTCTGAATACACAATTCAAAAACTTCCAAACAATACGAAGCAAGACCAACGGTCTCCAACAAGAACAAATATCGAGAACTCAAATTTCGTTCTTTCGGGCTTCTACGATTTTTGTTGATCACACCAACACACACAACACTCGCAAAGTGTCGATCGACAAAAAAGGGAAGATCAGATGACTCATATTCCTCCACCAGATCAACAGATCTGCGCCTCCTTTGCACTTCAAGCTTCGATGAATTTTCCGCAACACCTTTTTGCAAA
>JASDQU010735351.1:0-21954 GCA_032191745.1 Picea mariana
CATGCAAAGAATATAACACATACCCAACACATTCCACAGTGAGTTTACATCAATGGCCCTGATTGGATGAATCCTTCATTGTTCAACTCTAGTAAATTTATTCTCATTTTGAATACCTTGGTCCCCACTTTAATTATTAGTGGGATACCTCATGGTTGGCAGTGATTTTCTAGTTTTCTCCCATGTTCAACTTTGATACATTTATTCGCATGGTGTAGATGCATACATGATGGCACACTTTCTGAAGATCTTGGCAACATATTGCATCTACCTTTGATTTTGTTTGATTTGATATTGGTATATCATATGTAGTTCAACATCAATATTTTCCAAACCTAGTGATGGATTTTGTGTTATACTTATAGTATTCATTGCTATCTAGACATTGAGTTGTATCTTCTTTCTTATTTCTTTTGATATACTCTGACATGGCTCCACTATGTATCTCTCATGGACATAATCGCTTATTTACCTATGTGGATCCATTCTCTTTTGTTTTTGGCCAAGAAATTACTCTTATATGTTCCATGGATCCACAATGTACTTAATTTGGTAGCCATGATTAGCATGGGTATGACTAGCTCATGATAGAGACTTATTACTAATCTTGACTTGAGTTTTTGTTGATGTTCTTGTGACCTCAATATTGTCATAACTTGATACTGATGCTAGACATACCACAAGCCTCATTCCTTAAAGATAATTGAACATTTTATTTCAGCCACTTCCCCATTGTCCTCAAATATCAAGGGACATTTTTTATCACCCAATTTGATCACCCTATATCATGTTAGGTGATCGATCGTTTACATAGGTTTTTCGTCATCCAAACCTAATCCTCTAACTATTAATGTACCTTTGAAACAATAATAAGTATCTCCAAAGTCCATTTTCCTCTTAAAAAACCTATCTCAACTCTTGATCTTGGGTTACCTTCATTATACTTATGAGTAGGATGACGATCACACCTTATGCCTGAAACGTCATGATAGTCTCTAAATTTTGGTGAAAAATAAATAAAATTTCTAGATCCTGGGGATCATAGTAGGGTGAATATGATGGTGCCCCTTGGATGGGTCCCACTCAACTCCTACTAAGAAAATCCTTCTCTCCCCAACCACCTTTCTCCCATATAAATAAGAGGTTAGGGGGAGAGAGAAAGTACCTTGATCCTCAAAAATCTTATGTTGACAAAATCCTAACATTGACACTTTTGAGGGATTTAAGGATTGAGCAGTAAATTTTCTCAAAACACTGAGGATGGTTGTAGGCTACAGAGAAGTTAGTGGAGAGGAACTCCTTCCTTAGGAAAGTAAGTCATCATCAAGCATAGCTTGTACAAATATTTGTAAATAATTTCTTTAATATTGAAGTTATCTACTCCCCCCCACACCATATTGTGTGTCATAATATGCTTATTGGGTTTAAATCCATGTTGTTGATAATATTCTAAATGAATTAGTGTACATTCAATTCACTTTCCTAAGTTCATTTTAACAATGACAAGTAATTAGTTATTTTTAATTATGAAGAAGGTTTTGTTTTTCATTGAGATCCAATGTAGTGTTTGGTTGTTTGTGTGTAGATCTCTTGAAGTGAGGAGTGGTTAGACCATTTCTCTTCCAAATCACTTGAATATCAGTCTAACTAGAGGACTCATAAGCTTCTTTAGAGGTTCTTCCCTCAAACACTTCTTCCTAGTTGCTTGCATTTGATAATTGAAATTGAATTATAGAGGGGAACATAACTATTTGGATATTTTCTTTGTCTTCGGTTAAGCCAACCAACCCAAGGGATAATATTCACTTCATTATGTAATATTTCCTACAACATTCATTCAAGTTGCACAAAATTTAGAGAGAGTCATCATGCACCACTAATCTCAATGTGATTGGATGAATCTAGGGCCTCCTATCATTTATAAGTGCCCTCTATTGTTCCTTCAACAAATGATTGGAATCCGAAAGGAAATAGGAAATGAACTTGCAACCCCTTTAAGTGTTAAAGGTCTAATAGAGTTCAACTACCCTAAAATTCACTCACTTCGAATTAAATCAAGTGGATGAGGATTATATTTGAACTATAATAATTTTCCTCTCAAATGGAATCCAAAAATACTAAATTCATCCATAATTTCCCATGAAAGCTACTAGTACATGTCACAAAAGATTCTTCATTTCTATGCACCAACTTCATTTTGATGTAGCATTCTCGAAGCACCCTAGAATTACAATTGAGGCAATGGTCGGGGTCTAGAAGAGGAAAGGTGGAAAATTAGTTGATAATTCTATGTAAAATTAAAGAGGAAAGGTGGTTATTTGTAGTCTTTCAATACAACTACAAAGAATTTAAGACAAACTATACTCTATTTCTTTCATGTCCATTCTGCTTTTGATACAAATAAAGTATTATTTATGTACAAGTGTTGACCCAATAAAATAATGACTTAATGTGTCCCCTATAGGCACATTAAGCTTCCTAAATCTCTAATCCATACCATTGATCACTTGATAAATAGTAAGAATAATAAATAAAGTATCCATTATACATGTAGAAGAAGGGAGGGTCACCCCATTCCCCACCGATAAATACTTTAGTTAGTCAAAGAACTACATCATAACTTGATACCATTGGGTGAATGTGTTGTTGAACCCTCCTGATGAATCACCCTTTGTATGGTCAAATTTATCATACATGCCGGGCTAAATGATGCAGGAGCATCGTCATCGAGCACACATGGCAGGACAACTTAGCGCCTGGGGATAATTTTGGAATTTGAAATGCTGGGAGTTACTGTGAATCTTTTGGAGATGATTGGAAAAATTAAAGAATATCAAGCGCTTGGAAGCTGATGATCACGAGTGATCTGAGAGTTTCACTCCTAGCCTTGAATGTAACCGAACTTAAGTAGCAGTTAGGTTTTTTTTTCGAGTAGATGAGTAATCGGGGGGGGGAACCCTGAGGACCCTCTGAGATAAATAGAGGTTTTGTACTCCCAAATGAGGTTGTTGCGATTTAGTAGGAAAATTCTCAGTTTTTAGTTGTTGTTTGATCATAGTTGTAGCCATTTACTTTTGAATGAATATAACAGAGAAAAATTGATCCAAATGCATAGTGTTGTTACTGTTTTCAATCAGGGATGATTTTAAGGATGGAAATTTATTTTAAAATGTAGAAACCTTGGTGAATCTTACTAATCCTTCATATGACAACTATAAATGTTTGGCGATATTTTTGTAAAAATATTTAAATTTCTAATGATTTTATATAATTTGTATAAAATTTTGATGATTTTTAAGGTAAAATAATTTTATCCTATAGAATTTGGTCGAATCATTTTTAGAATAGAGAATCTTTTTTTCGGAAAAACCATGGAAAATTAGCCCATGAGCAAAATTTAGCCCCTAAAATCATCCTTGTTTTCAATTCCCTATTATTGTTATTTTCATGAATGAATGAGTTTTTGTTTCGAGTATCTGAGACTGTAAGATGTTAGTATAAGTTTCAATTGTTATCTTCTATAATTTATGCAAGGAGTGCATACTAAACGCAAGGAGTGCTTATAAGAGAGTATTTTTCGACTTGAATCTCAGAAGAGATAGCATGGAACTTTTGTATGCAGAGTATGCGTACTAAGCGCAAGGAGTGCGCGTAGATGCAAACTTGTTTCAAGTTCGAAAGCTCAAGAGATTGAGCCTAGAATGTGCCAAGAGAGCACCTGAAATTATTTTGAAAGACGCAGAAGGGTCGAGTCCCTTAGAGACTGAGTAAGTTGAAAACTCAAGGGGAACCAGTGCAAGTTTATATGCAGAGCGCAAGTGTACGTCAGGGTGATGTCAAAATCCATTGATGAAATCTCAAAAGGGATAGTGCTTTCCAGAAGTGCAGACAAGGTCCAAGAGACGGACTCGTAGGAGGAACAAAGGTCGAGCCCTTTGGATACCTATAAAATATTCTAAGTCAAAGGAATTTGGAAGCTCGGGAGGGAGAGCGACAATGGTCGTTGGATCACAGATTCAGAGGACCAACAACCGTCTGATCAAATCAAGGTGTGTGAGCCTTAGCATTTCTCACATGCAAGAGAGTAAACTTGCCAAAGTTCTGAATTCCCAAAGTAATTTGGGACCGTCCGATCGTCCAAAGTAAATCCCAACCGTTTGATCGTCCGAAGAAAATCTCAAGCGTTGGATCGTCCGAGGTAGATTTGAATTGTCATATCTGAAGAAAAGATGGCGCGAATCTATCGATCCCGGATAAAGATCCGAAGTAAACATCAATCGTCTGATTCAGAGGGCAGGTGGCATAAATCTATGGGCTCCGGGTAAAGACCTGAAGTAAATATCAACTGCTCGATTCGAGAGAATTAGATCTAAATCGCTGGTTTGGAAGAGGTATATCTCAGCCGTTAGTCCAAAAGCACCATCAATATCATAAGGTCGACGGTCACACTCAATTGCGGGGTCAGAAAGTGCCCAGACATTAAAATTTTGAAGGTGGGCCACAATCAAAACCATGGTATCAATGAAGAGGGATGTGGCAATTGGAGGTAAATTGTGGGGAGAAAAGAGGTTGATCCCAAACCACTCTTGGGCGTGCCCGAAATCATGCATTTACGCAAGGACCTAGCCCGCGGTCACATGTGATGAGGGGCTAACAAGAAAAGAGATAGTACCTGAAACCTCAGAGTTCAACAATTTCGAAAAGAGGTCACAGGTGCCATAGAACATGTACTAGAGGACTGAGAGGATCTGTGTTAATTTGCAAGTGAGACCATTAAGGTCTTAGAGAGCCAATTCGGCTCGGAGTTGAAGATCCTTGACCGAGAGGTTGCGTAGCCCTTAGGAGAGAAGGGGGGGTTGCATCAAGTGGTATCAGAGCTGAAGTTTTTCTTGCAGACAACATGCAAAGGAGAGGAGAGAAAAGAACTCGAAGTTGTACTCTATGTGTGAGAGACAGTCAACACAATTCCATTGAAGAGATGAGGGGAGCCACATTTAGCCAATCAGGTTGTAGAAAGGGAAATGTGAGAACTTCGTGCAAGAATGGAGGCGATGGAGGCAGTGCAAAGGAGGGCACCTAATGCTGGAGACATTAGCGATGTAGAGAGTGAAGAAGTAGAAGTCGAAGAAGCTGCAGGGGAAAATGTTGCCTGAAGAATGCTTGCTGAGAGTAGTTGTTAGATTGGGAGATAGAGCCAAGATAGAGGTCCCAGTGTACAAAGGTAATTTGGATGCTAAAGAACTGTTGGATTGGATAATATCCATGGACAAATATTTTGACTATGAAGATGTCGATGAGGAGAAAAGGGTGAGACATGTTGTCACTAGGATAAAAGGGCATGCAACACTGTGGTGGGATGAACTGCGGGCTGAGAAGAGAAGCAAAGGCAAATAGAATATAAAGAAATGGGACAGAATGGTAGCCAAGTTGAAGGCTAAATTCATAGCCAAATATTATCAGATCAATCTGTTCAGGAAGTTACAGAACTTGAGGCATAAGGGTATGACAGTTAAGGAGTACACAGAGGAGTTCTAAAAGTTGAACATCAGAACTGGAAAAAGATAGAAAGATGAAGAAATAGTTGCTAGGTATATAAATGGCCTGAGGTATGAAATCCAGGATGATATCAACATGATGTCAGTGAGGACAGTGGAGGATGCTTATCAGTTTGCACTAAAGACAGAGGAGAAGTTGACCAGAAAACAAAGCCAGTGAGGCAAAGGTAAAAGCCCAGTCCTGAACAAAGGCAAGGGGGTTTCCCACGACAAGGAACATAAATCCAAAGATGAGACTGAGAAACCACATAGTCACTCAGAAAGAAGAGGAAGTTCCTGAGGAAGACAAGATGGTGGAAGAAGTTATTATAGAGGAAGCGGAAGAAGCAGAGGAGAAGTAAGGTGTTATGCCTGTGGAAAGACAGGGAACATGTCTTGGGAATGTCCTAAGAAAAAGAAAGAAGGAGGAGGTGAAGCTCACATTTTGGAAGCAAGGAGAAGGAATGTTGAAGCAGAAGGAGTAGAGGATGGAACATCCCTAATATTGAGAAAGGTTCTCTTAAAACCAGAGGCAAAAGTTGAGAGGCCAGTGCAGAGGAAGATTCCATTTAGGATAGCTTGCAAGACTAAAGACAAAGTATGCAAGGTGATAATTGACAGTGGGAGCACTGATAAATTAGTATCCATAAAGATGGTGGAGAAATTGGAGCTGGAGACAACTGCACACCCGAAGCCATATAAAGTCTTTTGAAAGATGCAGAAGGGTTGAGTCCCTTAGAGACTGAGTAAGTTGAAAACTCAGGGAGAACAAATGCAAGTTTGCACACAGAGCGCAAGTGTGCACCAAGGTGATGTCAAAGTCCATTGATGAAATATCAGAAGGGATAGTGCTTTCCAGAACTGTAGACAAGGTCTAAGAGACTAACTCATAGGAGGAACAAAGGTCGATCCCTTTGGATACTTAGAAAATCTTCTAAGTCAGAGGAATTTGGAAGCTTAGGAGGGAGAGCGACAATGGTCCTTGGATCACCAATTTAGAGGACCAAAAACCGTCTGATCAAATCAATGTGTGTGAGCCTTAGCATTTCACACACGCAAGAGAGGAAACTTGCCAAAGTTCTGAAGTCCCAAAGTAATTTGGGACCGTCCGATCGTCCGAAGTAAATCCCAACCGTCCAATTGTTCGAAGAAAATCTCAAGCATTGGATTGTCTGGAGTAGATTTGAACTGTCATATCTGAAGCACAGGTGGTGCGAATCTGTGGATCCCGGATAAATACCCAAAGTAAACGTCAATCATCCGATCCAGAGGGAAGGTGGCATAAATCTGTGGGCTCCAGGTAAAGGCCCGAAGTAAATATCAACTGCCCGATTAAGGAGAATTAGATCTGAATCATTGGTTTGGAAGAGGCATATCTCAGTCGTCAGTCCAAAATCACTATCAAGATCGTAAGATCGACAGTCATGCTCGATTGCAGGGTCAGAAAGTGCCCAGATGTTAAAATTTTGAGGGCAGGCCGCAATCAAAACCACGGTATCAGTGAAGAGGGACGTGGCAATTAGGGGTAAATTGCGGGGAGAAAAGTTGTTGATCCAAAACCACTCTTGGGCGCGCCCATAATTGTGCGTTTACATAAGGACCTAGCCCTCAATCACATGTGATGAGGGGCTAACGAGAAAAGAGATAGTACCTGAAACCTCAGAGTTCAACAGTTGCGGAAAGAGGTTGCAGGTGCCATAGAACCTGCACCAGAGGACTGAGAGGACCTGTGTTAATTTGCAAGTGAGACCATTAAGGTCTCAGAGAGCCAATTTGGCTCGAAGTTGAAGATCCTTGACCGGGAGGTCGCGTAGCCCTTAGGAGAGAAGATGGGGTTGCATCAAGTGGTATCAGAGCTGAAGTTTTTCTTGCAGATAGCAGACAAAGGAGAGGAGAGAAAAGAACTCGAAGTTGTACTCTGTGTGTGAGAGACAATCAACACAATGCCACCAAGGAGACGATGGGAGCCACCTTTAGCCAATCGGGTTGTAGAAAGGGAAATAAGATAACTTCATGCAAGAATGGAGGCGATGGAGGCAGCGCAGAGGAGGGCACCTAATGCTGGAGACATCAGTGATGCAGAGAGTGAAGAAGTAGAAGTCGAAGAAGCTGCAGGGGAAAATGTTGTCGAAGAATGCTTGCTGAGAGTAGTTGTTAGATTGGGAGCTAGAGACAAGATAGAGGTCCCATTGTACGAAGGCAATTTGGATGCTAAATATCTGTTGGATTGGATAAGATCCATGGAAAAATATTTCAACTATGAAGATGTCGATGAGGAGAAAAGGGAAAGACATGTTGTCACTAGGATAAAAGGACATGTAGCACTGTGGTGGGATGAATTGCAGGCTGAGAGGAGAAGCAAAGGAAAACAGAAGATAAAGAAATGGGACATAATGGTAGCCAAGCTGAAGGCTAAATTCATGCCCAAATATTATCACATCAATCTGTTCAGGAAGTTGCAGAACCTGAGGCATAAGGGTATGACAGTTAAGGAGTACACAGAGGAGTTCTACAAGTTGAACATCAGAACTGGACAAAGAGAGAAAGATAAATAAAAAGTTGTCAGGTATATAAATGGTCCGAGGTATGAAATCCAGGATGAGATCAACATGATGTCAGTGAGGACAGTGGAGGATGCTTATCAGTTTTCACTGAAGGCAGAGGAGAAGTTGACCAGAAAACAAAGTCAGCGAGGCAGAGGTAAAAGCCCAGTCCTGAACAAAGGCAAGGGGGTTGTCCATGACAAGGAACATAAATCCAAAGACAAGAATGAGAAACCAAATAGTCACTCGGAAAGAGGAGGAAGTTCCTGAGGAAGACAAGATGGTGGAAGAAGTTCTTCTAGAGGAAGAGGAAGAAGCAGAGGAGAAGTAAGGTGTTATGCCTATGGAAAGACAGGGCACATGTCTTGGGAATGTCCTGAGAAATAGAAAGAAGGAGGAGGTGAAGCTCACATTTCGGAAGCACAGAGAAGGAATGTTGAAGCAGAGGGAGCAGAGGATGGAACATCCCTAATGTTGAGAAAGGTTCTCTTAAAATCAGAGGCAGAAGTTGATAGGCTAGTGCAGAGAAATAATTTATTTAGGACAGCTTGCAAGACTAAAGACAGAGTATGCAAGGTGATAATTGACAGTGGGAGCACTGGTAACTTAGTATCCACAGAGATGGTGGAGAAATTGGAGCTGGAGACAACTGCACACCCAAAGCCATATAAAGTCTCATGGTTGCATAAAGGACACCATGTAATGGTTACTAAACAATGCCTTGTTGAATTTAAGATAGGAGGATATAGAGATCAAATTCTGTATGATGTGATTCCCATGGATGTATTTCATGTTTTGTTGGGAATACCATGGCAGTTTGACAAGAATGTCATTCATGATGGGAGGAAGAATACATACACCTTGGAGAAGAATGGTAGGGCACACATGTTGCTACCAATAGAGGAGAAGAAAGTGAAAGAGGAAGCCATCACAAGCATACTTCTCATGAGTGGGAAGGAACTCCTGAAAGAATTCAAGAAAGAACAGGAGATGCAGTTTGTTGTGGTAAGGAAACCCAGATTTATCCTTACAAGTACTTCAATGGATGATTTGCCTGAAGAAGTTCAAGAATTGTTGGATAATTTTGCTGACATAGTGGTGGATGAGTTGCCTAACTCATTTCCACCTATCGGAAGTATCAACCATCATATTGATTTGATACCAGGATCAATTATGCCAAACAAAGCAGCATACAGATTGACACCTCGAGAGAATGAGGAGGTAAAGAACCAAGTCCAGGAATTGTTAGACAAGGGGTTGGTCAGAGAGAGCTTGAGTCCATGCGCAATACCAACTATGTTGAGTCCAAAGAAGGATGGAGGATGGAGAATGTGTACAGACTCAAGATCCATTAACAAGATCACCATCATGTATAGATTTCCTTTGCCAAGAATGGATGACTTAATGGATTGTTTAAGTGGAGGGAATTTCTTTTCTAAGATAGATTTGAAAAGTGGATATCACCAGATAAGGATGAGAGAAGGTGATGAATGGAAAACAACCTTTAAAACAAATGAAGGTTTGTATGAGTGGCTTGTTATGCCATTTGTCTTAACAAATGCTCCAAGTACTTTTATGAGGTTGATGAATGAAATGTTGAAATATTTCATTGGCAAGTTTATGGTTGTATATCTGGTTGATATACTGATCTTTAGCAAGAATAAACAGGAGCATTTGAGACACCTAACACTAGTGATGAGGAGACCACAACAGGAGAAGCTGCTTATAAATCTGAAGAAGTCCTCTTTTATGAAGACATAACTCATTTACTCAGGTTTTGTGATATCTTCAAATGAACTGAAGATGGATCCAAAGAAGGTGAAAGAAATCAAAGAATGGTCGTCACCAAAGAGTATGTTTGAGGTAAGAAGCTTCCATGGATTAGCAAGTTTCTATAGGAAGTTCATCAGAGACTTTAGTGGAATTTGTGCACCAATGATGGATACAATGAAGAAGAAGCACAAGTATTAAATGGGCAGAGGAGGCTGAGAGGAGCTTCAATATATTGAAGGAGAATATAACAAAATGACCAATTCTGATTTTACCAAATTTTGGAAAGACATTTCAAGTGAGATGTGATGCAAGTGGAGTTGCAATTGGAGCAGTTTTGAGCCAGGATAATAGACTGGTTGCCTATTTCAATGAGAAGTTGAATGAGACCAAGAGAAAATACTCCACATATGATAAGGAGTTTTATTCCATAATTCAAGCCTTGAATAAATGGAGACATTACCTTGTTCCACATGAATTTGTCTTGTATAGCGACAACCAGGCTTTACAATTCATAACCAGATAGGAAAACTTGAATCAAAGGCATGCAAAGTGGATTGAGTTTATGCAGAATTTCACTTTTTTCATAAAACATATTGTTGGGAATTCTAACAAAGTTGTTGATGCATTGAGTAGGAGATGTTTGATTCTGTAGGAGTTTCAGGTGAAGACCTTGGGGTTTGAACACCTTAAGGATATGTATTGTGATGATCCAGATTTCAAGGAAGCATATGAAGCATGTGAAAATCATGTGCTGAGAGATAGGAGCCAATGGAGAGAGTATATGATTCAAGAGGGATTATTGTTCAAGGGAAATGAATTGTGCATACAAAAATTCTCAATGAGGGATAACCTTTTGAAGGAAAAGGATAGTGTGGGATTGGCTGGACATTTCGGCCATGATAAGACATTTGCACAGTTGAGCAATTCATACTATTGGCCAGGTATGAAAAAAGAAGTGATAAAGTCTATGAACAGATGTAGAATCTGCCAACATGCAAAAGGAAAAAGACAGAACAACGGATTGTATCAACCATTGCCAATACTAGAGAGGCCTTGGGATGCAATAAGCATGGATTTTGTGTTGGCACTGCCAAGAACCCAAAGATGATGTGATTCCATATTTGTGGTGGTGGATAGGTTTTCAAAGATGACACACTTTATCCCATGCCCGAAGACCAGTGACGCAACACATGTTGCAAATCTATTTTTCAAGGAAGTTGTGAGACTTCATGGACTACCTAGGAGCATTGTCTCGGACTGAGACACTAAATTTATTGGTCATTTTTTGAGAACACTGTGGAATAAGTTGGGGACATATTTTTCCTTCAGCTCATCTTATCACCCTCGGACAGATGGGAAGACTAAGGTGGTAAACAAAAGTTTGGGCAACTTATTGAGGAGTCTGGTCATTAAGCATCATAATCAGTGGGATCGAATTCTGCCACAAGAAGATTTTTCATACAATGACTCCAATAGGAGCACTAGAAAGAGCCCATTCCAAACACTGTATGGAATGCAACCCAGGGGAGTATCTGA
Organism: Picea mariana; assembly: GCA_032191745.1. Classification (NCBI taxonomy): domain Eukaryota; kingdom Viridiplantae; phylum Streptophyta; class Pinopsida; order Pinales; family Pinaceae; genus Picea; species Picea mariana. The sequence continues at coordinate 11,387 of JASDQU010735351.1, forward strand.
GTTGAGAGACTTGGAACAGAGTGAGATCAGAAGCGTTGGAGCAGAAGATTTTGTTGCAGAAATGCAGAAGCTCCATAACCAGATCAGAGGACAGTTGTAGAGCTCTAACCAAGAGTACAAGCGCAAAGTTGATCAACATCGCAAAGAACTTCAATTTGAAGTAGGAGATCAGGTTCTAGCACATCTCAAAAAAGAAAGGTTCCCTAGGGGAACATATAACAAGTTGAACATGAAGAAGATAGGCCCATGTAAGATATTAAGGAAGTTTGGTGAGAACGCCTATAAGATTGAGCTTCCAGATGATGTGGGCATATCACCCATATTCAATGTTTCAAACCTGTACCCTTACAGGGAGTATGAATCAGAGGGATCAAAAGTTCAAGATAAGATTTTGTGGGAAAAACAAATGCCTATAGAAGAAAAACCACATATGGAGAAGATCATTGATCAGAGGATTAGCAAGAAGACCAAGAGCAAGACCCATATTGAATATTTAGTCAAGTGGAAGGGACACCCAATAGAAGATGCCAACTGGGAAAATGAAGTTGATATCCAGAAGCATGGAAAGTCAATGCAGAAGCTCATGGACAGGAGTCCATAAATTTTTGTCCAGGGGAGTATGATGCAAGAGCATCGTCAACAAGCACACATGGCAGGACAACTCAACACCTGGGGATCATTTCGGAATCTGAAACGTTGGGAGTTATTGCAAATCTTTTGGAGTTGATTGGGAAAATGGAAGAAGATCAAGCACTTGGAAGCTGATGATCACGAATGATATGGGAGTTTCACTTCTAGCCTTGAATGTAACTGAACTTAGGTAGCAGTTAGGTTTTCGTTTCGAGTAGACGAGTAGTCAGGGGGGAACCCTAAGGACCCTCTGAGATAAATAGAGGTTTTGTACGCCCAAATGAGGCTGCTGCGAGTTAGTAGGAAAATTTTGAGTTTTTAGTTGTTGTTTGATCATAGTTGTAGCCATTTACTTTTGAATGAATATAACAGAGCAAAAATGATCCAAATGCATAGTGTTGTTACTGTTTGCAATTCCCTGTTATTGTTATTTTCATGAATGAATGAGTTTTCATTTCGTGTATCTGAGACTGTAAGATGTTAGTATAAGTTTCAATTGTTCTCTTCTGTAAGTTATGCAAGGAGTGCATACTGAATGCAAGGAGTGCGTGTAAGAGAGTCTTTTTCGACTCGAAGCTCGGAAGAGATAGCATTGAAATTTTGTATGCAGAGTGTGCATACTAAGTGCAAGGAGTGCGCATAGAGGCAGACTTGTTTCGAGTTTGAAAGCTCAGGAGATCGAGCACAGAATGTGCCAGGAGAGCACTAGAAAGTATTTTGAAAGACGAAGAAGGGTCGAGTCTCTTAGAGACTGAGTAAGTTGAAAACTCAGGGAGAACCAGTGCAAGTTTGCACACAGAGAGCAAGTGTGCGCTAGGGTGAAGTCAAAGTCCATTGATGAAATCTCAGAAGGGATAGCACTTTCCAGAAGTGTAGACGAGGTCCAAGAGATGGACTCGTAGGAGGAACAAAGGCCGAGGCCTTTGGATACTTAGAAAATCTTCTAAGTCAGAGGAAGTCGGAAGCTCAGGAGGGAGAGCGACAATGGTCGTTGGATCATTGATTCAGAGGGCCAACAACCGTCCAATCAAATCAAGGTGCATGAGCCTTAGTGTTTCGCACACGCAAGAGAGGAAACTTGCCAAAGTTTCGAAGTCCTAAAGTAATTTGCGACTGTCCGATCATCCAAAGAAAATATCAAGCGTTGGATCATCTGAAGTAGATCTGAACCATCAGATCTGAAGAACAGGTGGCACAAATCTGTGGATCCCGGATAAAGACCCAAAGTAAATATCAATCGTTTGATGCAGAGGGCAGGTGGCATAAATCCGTGGGCTCCGGGTAAAGACCCGAAGTAAATATCAACTACCCGATTCGAGAGAATTAGATTTGAATCATTGGTTTGGAAGAGGCAGATATCAGCTATCAGTCTAGAAGCACGGTCAAGATCATAAGATCGACAGTCACGCTCGATTGCGGGGCCAGAAAGTGCCCGAACATTAAAATTTTGAGGGCGGGCCGCAATCGAAACCATGGTATCGGTGAAGAGGGACGTGGCAATTGAAGGTAAATTGCGGGGAGAAAATTAGTTGATCCCAAACCACTCTTGGGTGTGCCCACAATCGTGCGTTTACGTAAGGACCTAGACCGCGATCACATGTGATGAGGGGCTAACGAAAAAAGAGCTAGTACATGAAACCTCAGAGTTCAACAGTTGCAGAAAGAGGTCATGGGTGCCATAGAACCTGCACCAGAGGACTAAGAGGACCTGTGTTAATTCGCAAGTGAGACCATTAAGGTCTCAGAGAGCCAATTCGGCTCGGAGTTGAAGATCCTTGATCAGGAGGTCGTGTAGCCCTTAGGAGAGAAGGGGGGGTTGCATAACTAAATCAACTCTTTTGAATAACCAAATAAACATATTGTAGACTATTTCAATATTTTCAAATGTTTTGTTAATTTAGATCAGTGTTAAATTCCAAGAATTATGATGCTTAATTAAAACCTTTACACCCCTTATATAATCCACATTTTCCCTTCTCCTACCCTCATTCCAAGTTGCTTATGTGAAAGTGAGACTATCTTCAATCTAAGTATTTCAATAAACATACATATAAAACAACTCATATGTTCTTCATGTCACAAAAGATAAATATGTTAATAACACCTAAGATAAATATGTTAATAATACCTTTGCAATGATGGGCATTGATTCAATAAGATGGTCCACCAAAAAGCAAGCCTTTTTAACACATTGAATGCTTCATTTAGCCATGCAATGATAATGGAGTTGAAAAAACCCGTTGTTAGCTAGATAAGACCATTCTATCATATAGATCTAGGAAGGAAAATAGTAGGAAATAAAACCGTTGGAGAAGAGAATTAAGCTAAGGAAAATAGTAGGAAATAAAACCGTTGGAAAAAAAAAAAACATTTAAAACTAAGGTTAGAGAAGAGAATTAAGTTAAGAAAAATAGTAGGAAATAAAACAGTTGCTATTTTATTGTGGTTAAAACATTTACATAATGAAAAAAAGGAGGAGGGATTCCCATGAGGCTCCCCTCCACTCTTTCAACTCTTTTTATCTCTCTAGATTGCCCCTTACCTCCTAATCTAAAATGCGAAAAAATGTCTTCTCAACATCACTCACCACCATTTTACTTTACCTTGCCAAATGTGTTATGTTAATATTTATTCTATATAATCTATTACAATCTACTATTACATCCAAGTCTCAATCTACTTTTACAACCAGTAATATCAAAGGTAAAATGATATGTTTCATTGTTGTGCTTATTACCCTTATATGAAAGGTACAACTTACATAAATCGAATATGTGGGATATAAATATAAATTACATAAATCTACTATTTTAAACATAATGGTTTATAAATATAAATTACATAAATCTAATATTTTGAACATAATTGTTAAAAAAATATATAGTCCAAGGAGAAGTTTAACTCGAATTAGGATCTCTAGTTTATATGGCTTAACACATACACTGAAATTAAAGAGAGGGTCAATTTATGTGTGATAAATTTTGATATAGATAGATACTTTATTTATTTTTATTAAATTTGTTATTTGATTAACTTTTATTTATTAAATTTGTTATTTGATTAACTTTTATTTATTATGAAATGTTGTTTATGCATAAATTATAATCGGAACTTCCATTGACTTTGTAGGAGTTTTTAAGGAATTCTAATATGGGTGGTTATTTTAAGGAGGTAAGAATTGAACTAACAATTTCATATGCGATGGTATTGATGGGTAGGTGTTATATTCTTTGCATGTGTGTGGGGGGTGCGTCAGATTTGACAATTGTGTTTTTTGTTATTTTTAACGATTTTCTAAATTAATATCGACTTAAAGGATTAGGTTTTTGGTAGCTATGGAATACCTAAAATATTGTATATATTGTATTGTGAATGGTGAAATTAATACAATGAAGAGTTGAGAGGTGCAACACCAATGAAGATTAGTTTTCTCCTGATTAAGAGTTTTCAGTGTAAATATATGTGTATTGTGTATGAGTCATTGATTAATTTATGTTTTGCTTTAAAATATGTATGCATCACTTTACTTCATAGGTTTAAAACTTTTTTTTCCATGGGGAAATTTCGCACGGGAAACTCACTCGATACTTTCTCACTTTGTAGATGATATGAAGTGCTAAACCGTCACCCCAAGGACACAAGGCTCGAACCTGTGACCTCTCCCCATACTGAAAGAATGTGTGCACGTCTTATCATCTATATTATTCCATGAAACTAGGTTTTAAAACTTATAAATAACCAAACCAACTATATATATTTTTACAAAATGTCAAATGAATCACATAATAAATATGGCTTATAATTCCCGACTTCTAAAACTAAATGTTAATATTACGGAGATTAACCCTAATAACCAAATCTTCACAACACATGAGATTCTAAAAAATTGTTTTCCATAAGACTTGACTACCCATTTTTAAGACTTGACTACCCATTTTTCTTAACGATTGTACAAAAATTCATAAAAGAACTAAGGAAAAAACATAAGGTAATAATGCAGAGTTATCAACCGTTTAAAAAAGTTCCCATTGGTAAGGATGTAGAGTTATCAATGGTCTAAAAAGGTTTCCATTTTGGTTGAAGATTGTACACAAATTAGTCTTTAGTTTTACCTCAAAAGTCATTCAATATGACAAAGAAAAAAATGTATAAGGTAAGAATGCATAGCTATCAATGTTTTGTTTGAGAAAGTGGTTGAAAATGTAGCCATATTTTAATAGATTCTATCTATTGTTTGAATCTCACACCTATATACATTTGTGAAAAAGAAATGAGATGAATGGTGTGCATAATATTGATATGATGGATTTCAATATACTTACTTTTTCACAATTTTTTATTTATTTCATAAGATATGTTACTTATTTAAAATTCTCATTAATTTAAGATTGCACCTCTACCCATAAGATATGTTACTTATTTAAAACTCTCATTAATTTAAGATTGCACCTCTACCCATAAGATATGTTACTTATTTAAAACTCCCACTAATTTAAGATTACACCTCTACCCATCTAACCAACCACAACCCAAAAAGAGTAGAAGCTAATTTTTTTTGTTATAATCTAGTACTTCAAATATGAATTTACCAAAGCATGGATTGTATGAAAAGGTTTATTATTAGTCCCGCTAAAGACCATGAACTATAGTAATTAGTTCCTCATTGATTTACTATTATTTAAGGCTTTAATTTTAAATTTCTTTTGATTTCAATGTTTAACGTAGGCAATCCTCAATAATATTTATTATACGAATTAAAATAAAACAAAAACTTTATTTTTCTTCCATATTATTATTAGATGTGAAGTTTGAATGGTTGTTGTATGTTGGGAATATGGCAACATTTAATTCATTTTCCAATGCTATTATGTTTTGTGTAGTGTGAGTGAAATAAATAAAATAAAAAATGTCACATTCATCACCATTTTTCATGGTTGTAATTATCCACCACTTTTATGATCATATTAAAAGAAACACTTGCTCTAGTATCAGGACCACCATCTATTTTATGATCGTGTTAAAGGAAACATGCTCCCAAGGGCCAATGTTCCATGAGAACAATAAATCAATGAAAACAATCAATGAGCTTGAGCTTAGAAAACTTACAAGTTGCATTCCATCTAATTTTATTTTATTTTGGCTTTAAAAGGTTAACATGGATTAGAGATCAATAATAATTCGAGTAATTTTCATTAATTTTTCAAAATTGTTTAACAAAATTGTGTTAAATAGTTTTCATTAACTTTTTAATTAACAATTTGTTTTATATTTCCATTAAACTATGTACTAATGAATTGTTTGAATTATCTATTGCTTTAAAGACCAAGTGAAAATGATTATATGTAAAACAAACAACTTTATAAATGATGTCAAAATTTATTTTATTTTCCTGGAAATACAATGGTGGAAGTAAGCATATTGTTTATACGTTTTAGGTATTCTTTCATACACTTTGTTTGTATTTTTTATAAACTTTGGATATACTTTGAAATTGAAATTCAATGAATTTTTCATTATATGTGATTGATATATATTGATACAAGAATTAGTTAGATATGATATTTTTGATCTTTGTAAAATATATTTGTTAGAGGAAAGTAAGTAATTTATGTATATATTTGGGTCTTTGCATCAGTTTATCCAGAGATGTTATCATTATTTTTTCACTATTGAAGCTCATGGGGTCTCCACATAGTGAACATGTGACATAGCACTTGTGTTCGTGGGATGTTAAAAAATACCTCTAATTTCAATCAATATTGATAAATACCTCCCAAAATTCTTTTGTTGAAACCCTCTCCCAATACATCTTTTCAATTTAAAAAAAAAAACCCTATTTTTACAAGATATCCACTATTTTTACCAGATAACCCTTTTTATACCCCCTTGTACCCCACGTCCCCCCCAATACCTACAATATATTGACTCTATTTTTCACAAATTATAAACCCCCTTTATGAATGAACATGATAAGATATTGGTCAACAAGGTGAAGCCCCCATGTTGAAGCAACATAGGCAACTTCTACTTAGTCAATGACATGGTTTATGTTCTTTTTCACATAGAATCTGTGCTTCTTGTTCAAAGTTTGCGGAACATTCAGAGCAACAATTTTCGTGCATGCCCAAGTCAGTCCATTGAATAGTCCACAACTATAACATAATTGCAACTATAACTTTTTGTTACAAGGTCATTCAAAAACAAATATAGATTGATATTTTTGAGAAGGTATGTATTCCTATCATTTCTAAAATGACAAAATAAAAAATAGATCGGAATAATGACAACAAACTGATTTAGATTTTTTACTTAGATCCTATATCAAAATGTAGATTGAAATGAAAAGTATTTAAATCACCCTTAGCATAATATATAGCTCATTCTACTAGTTGGTCCAGTTTTCGATATCCCAAGGTCATGTAGCTACCTGTTGAATTTTCAAGCTTAATGGACTTTCATTCCACAAAAGGTTCAAGGCAATGGCACAGTTTGCAACTTGATCGTGGAGTTCTTAATGCTTTCATATATACTTGTGGCTTCATTTAATATTCTTAGAATGTATATTGTGCTTAACTACCTATATCTACTCGAACAACCTCACCAACTTCTCTTCTATAAATACACCCACATAGAGAAGATGAACCCTTCAAAGTACATGAATAAATTGGACAAACTCCTAAGAGGAAAAATCCTAGCGAGGGTTAGGAGTATATGCATACGCAAAATATATACAATTAACTTCACATGAACAAACTAGACAATCCCCTTTATGTGTGTCCAAGAATGGTACTGAAAATGTATTGTCAAATATGCACATAGAGACCACGGAATTCCATTTCTTCACATAGTTTTGGTACAGATGAATCCTAATATGTAAGGATAACCTAGAAAATTCTAGTTGGGATGGGCTAGGTGATGGTATACTTGTAACATTTCTAAACAATATAACAGTTGGTGGTATTGGTGGGTGTGTTAATCTTATCGTCTCTAGAGTGGGTGGAAATACAAAACAAAAGAAGGGCATGTGGTGATGGTAACCCCATATCCCTCCCAAAGCCAAAGGTTCCTCATAGTGTCACCAAGCTTTGCTTGGGGGGTTCCTTAAGGCACCTAGGGTAACCATGAGAAACTCTCATCACTAAAGGAAGCAATCTCACAAATAAGTAAAGGCTTCCAAAGGGGCCTCCCAAAGGGTTATGGATAATCCCATAAAACCCTGAATGATAAAGGAAGTTGTTTAATAGATGAGCTAGGACTTCCTTGGGGGCCTCCCAAAGGGTTAAGGGTCATCCCTCAAAATCCTTGACACTTAAAGAACTTATAGGTTCTGCACTCAATGCAGTTGTGCCTTTCAAGGGGTTTCTGCAATAATGAAATGTGGTCACTTTAAAATATCCCAGAGTCTAAAAATGTTTAGTAAAAATGGAGAAAATATCAAATTATGAAGATTATTAAACTTGGAGACCATCTGGACGAATTTTTACCATTCATTTTTGCTTATAAAAATCTTTATAACTACCCAAACCCAAAAAATACTCCTCGAATTAAAAACCCCTCCTTCATGCTTCTTCTTTTGAAACAAACAACCCTATGTCATCTCTCATGTTTGGAAGCCAAATAGTGTCCATGTTCTAGATTGAGCTTGGCATATCTTCATGAAAAGAAGGGGTTCACTTTGAATGACAACAACCTACTTTCCAAATAACAATGTTAATCAATAATAATAATAATAATAATCTATTTTTAAGGTCACGACCAAGCCACACCAAATTGGTGTATGAGACCCCCTTGTTTGTGGGACAAGGGACCCCCCTCCGCCCAACAATTTGACTGGTAAAGTCTACGGAGGTATACATACCCTACCTCCTCTGGATTTGAACTTGTGACCTCTTAAGAGGAAACACATGTTCTTAACCATTAGGCCCACTCAAGCTATATGGTTAATGTATCTAACCTTGTGACCATTACGACAATACCCTTGAATTCAATTTCCAAATTAACATAAATGGAAACCAATAAGGTAGACAATTTTTTGAAATATATTCACTCTATTGATAAATAAATAAATAAAGTTCATGACATTTAGAGAACATTAGTACCAACAACAAGCTTATACATAATGGTACTAATAACAAACTTACACATGATAAACATCATGTTCATCACAACTTCTCTATGATAGAAATATCATGTTCATCACAACTTCTCTATGATAGAAATAGATCAAATGTAATGTGGAAGGAGAGATTTGAATGCCCTCATTACAAGCTCAAGCCTCTATATACATGGAACTTATACAATCCTCAAGAAAGTTGGACCTAATGTGTTTGAGTTGAACATACCACCTTACTCAAATTTACATTATTTGCATCCAATGTTAATGTGGGTTTCAATATCCCTGTATAGTGAACCTTTATTCAAATAATTTACTATGAAGTTTTAACAACCAACTAGAATTCATCCAAAGTATAGTGCATAAATAGAAAAAGATAAAGTTATGAACATCAAACTAAGTATACATGCAAATGATTTCACTATTTATATTTGTCAAAGAAGGGTAAACCCCACACAATTTAGATAAATCACCTTGGGAAAATTTTGTCAAAATAATGGAAAGAACTATGTGATGGTCTAGTAACTCTATCAATTCTAACATCCTAACCAGGAAGCCTGGAAGTTTACGTCACAAGATCCATCCTATTGGAACCATAAACACAACGACAAGCATGATGGGAGTGGCATGCAAAATGGTAAAGTGAAATAAATGGTTTATATCATGCATAATATTATATTTTTCGGCCTCATCTAATCTTATCATACTCATTTCCTATCATCAAAAATCTCTTCGTCAAGTTTCGGAGCAAGGCAAGTGGTTTTACTGTGTTTTCTTCATGAGTGCATTGGGTACCTGAAGGCCACATTAATAATTTAAAAATAGTTTTTCATGTGAGTAACTATTATTACTTAAATTAAATCCTATATGGTAGGGATGAATATTGCAGAGAGATTGTGATTTTGGCAAAGGAGTGCTCCAAACAAAGTTGAACTTTTCTCTTTTTAGGCCTTCTGCACATACTTTGGGTGTCTAGTGAAGGTTTTTGAATTCCAGGAGAGGTCATTTTGAAATTTTTGTGGGTTATAAACTCAACATAATTAACAAAATTCGATTTCAAAACCTATAGGTGCAAAATGCATATTAAAAATGTTAAAAATGTTCACATCAACTAGGCAATTTTAACTTCATGAATAATGAAGTCTGTTAGCGTCAGAAGTCACTCCTGGATTGTAGCAGGAGAAGATCTCGATGCCCATCAGTTTATGTCATGATTTGTTTATAAAAAGGGGTGATCGAATGGAAGTTAACTCAAAACAATGTTGTTCTAACTCCGAAACTAGGCCAGGCATGCATGGGCAAGTGAGGTCTTAGATAAACTTCAGACAGTGAGTTGTAGTAAGGGTGAGTAGGGGGAAGACTTGTATAAGAGAATTGCAAAGTTCTGTCGTAAACATCAGGTTTCTAATAAACTGTAGGAGAAAACATCTAAACGCAATATCTTCTTACATTCAAACACAGAAAACTGGAGAATACAACAATGCAACAATAAATCCTTTATCGTAACATAATTGCAATAATTCATGTGAATCAATCAATCATGAACTCCCTCGATATGAGATAAAAACTAGATGGGATAAGAAAACTGTCTGTCATTAAACAAGAAATCTTACATACATATGCATAACTAGAGAACTAGAGACGTCTACTAAAACTTTATAGTCGGGAGCTTCGCTCTACCATCGATGCTTACAAAAATGGTGAAAACGCCTTCATATACTCAAAACAACAACAACAACAAAAACAAGAAGTTGCATTAAAAACATTGCGTTTGCATGTCTTCTGATAATCTGCGCATGCAGACTCTGGCCGATCATGCACCCAT
>JASDQU010735351.1:56112-78579 GCA_032191745.1 Picea mariana
CAATCAGGGATGATTTTAAGGATGGAAATTTATTTTAAAATGTAGAAACCTTGGTGAATCTTACTAATCCTTCATATGACAACTATAAATGTTTGGCGATATTTTTGTAAAAATATTTAAATTTCTAATGATTTTATATAATTTGTATAAAATTTTGACGATTTTTAAGGTAAAATAATTTTATCCTATAGAATTTGGTCGAATCATTTTTAGAATAGCGAATATTTTTTTGGGAAAAACCATGGAAAATTAGCCCATGAGCGAAATTTAGCCTCTAAAATCATCCTTGTTTTCAATTCCCTATTATTGTTATTTTCATGAATGAATGAGTTTTCGTTTCGAGTATCTGAGACTGTAAGATGTTAGTATAAGTTTCAATTGTTCTCTTCTATAAGTTATGCAAGGAGTGCATACTAAACGCAAGGAGTGGGTGTAAGAGATTATTTTTTGACTCGAAGCTCAGAAGAGATCGCGTGGAACTTTTGTATGCAGAGTGTGTGTACTAAGCGCAAGGAGTGCCCGTAGAGGCGAACTTGTTTCAAGTTAGAAAGCTTAGGAGATCAAGTGCAGACTGCGCCAAGAGAGCACCAGAAAGTTTTTTGAAAGACGCAGAAGGGTCGAGTCCCTTAGAGATTGAGTAAGTTGAAAACTCAAGGAGAACCAGTGCAAGTTTGCACGCAGAGCGCAAGTGTACGCTAGGGTGATGTCAAATTCCATTGATGAAAGCTCAAAAGGGATAGCGCTTTACAGAAGTACAGAAAAGGTCCAAAAGATGGAATCATAGGAGGAACAAAGGTCGAGCCCTTTGGATACCTAGAAAATCTTCTAAGTTAGAGAAATTTGGAAGCTTAGGAGGGAGAGCAACAATGGTCATTGGATCACTGATTCAGAGGACCAACAACCATCTAATCAAATCAAGGTGTGTGAGCCTTAGTGTTTCTCACATGCAAGAGAGGAAAATTGCCAAAGTTCTGAAGTCCCAAAGTAATTTGGGACCGTCCGATCATCCAAAGTAAATCCCAACCGTCCGATAGTCCAAAGAAAATCTCAAGCATTGGATCGTCCGAAGTAGATTTGAACTATCAGATTTGAAGAACAGGTGGTGCAAATCTATGGATCCCAGATAAAGACCTAAAGTAAACGTCAATCATCTAATCCAGAGGGCAGGTGGCATAAATTCGTGGGCTCCGGATAAAGACCCAAAGTAAATATCAATTTCCCAATTCAGGAGAATTAGATCTGAATCGTTTGTTTGAAAGAGGCATATCTCAGTCGTTAATCCAGAAGCACCATCAAGATCGTAAGATTGACGATCATGCTCGATTGCGGGGTTAAAAAGTGCCCGGACGTTAAAATTTTGAAGGTGGGCCGCAATCAAAACCATGGTATCAATGAAGAGGGATGTGAAAATTGGAGGTAAATTGCAGGGAGAAAAGAGGTTGGTCCCAAACCACTCTTGGGCGTGCCCGCAATTGTGCATTTACGCAAGGACCTGGCCCGTGGTCACATGTGACGAGGGGCTAATGAGAAAAGAGATAGTACCTAAAACCTCAGAGTTCAGCAGTTGTAGAAAGAGGTCGCGGGTGCCATAGAACCTGCACCAGAGGACTGAGAGGTTCTGTGATAATTCGCAAGTGAGACCATTAAGGTCTCAGAGATCCAATTCAGCTCGGAGTTGAAGATCCTTGACCGGGAGGTTGCGTAGCCCTTAGGAGAGAAGGGGGGGTTGCATCAAGTGGTATTAGAGCTGAATTTTGTCTTGCAGACAGTAGGCAAAGGAGAGGAGAGAAAAGAACTCAAAGTTGTACTCTGTGTGTGAGAGATAGTCAACACAACGCCACCGAGGAGATGAGGGGAGCCACCTTTAGCCAATCGGGTTGTAGAAAGGGAAATGCGAGAAATCCATGCAAGAATGGAGGCAATGGAGGCAGCACAGAGGAGGGCACCTAATGCTGGAGACATCAGTGATGTAGAGAGTGAAGAAGTAGAAGTCGAATAAGCTACAGGGGAAAATGTTTCCGAAGAACGCTTGCTGAGAGAAGTTGTTAGATTTGGAGCTAGAGCCAAGATAGAGGTCCTGGTGTACAAAGGAAATTTGGATGTTGAAGAATTGCTAGATTGGATAATATCCATGGAAAAATATTTCGACTATGAAGACGTCGATGAGGAGAAAAGGGTGAGACATGTTGTCACCAGGATAAAAGGGCATGCAACACTGTGGTGGGATGAACTGCAGGTTGAGAAGAGAAGCAAAGGAAAATAGAAGATAAAGAAATGGGACAGAATGGTAGCCAAGTTTAAGGCTAAATTCATGGCCAAATATTATTAGATCAATTTGTTCAGGAAGTTGCAGAACCCGAGGTATAAGGGTATGACAGTTAAGGAGTACACAAAGGAGTTCTAAAAGTTGAACATCAGAACTGGACAAAGAGAGAAAGATGAAGAAATAGTTGCTAGGTATATAAATGGCCCGAGGTATGAAATCCAGGATGATATCAACATGATGTCAGTGAGGACAGTAGAGGATGCTTATCAGTTTGCACTGAAGGCAGAGGAGAAGTTGACTAGAAAACAAAGCTAGTGAGGCAAAGGTAAAATCCCAGTCCCGAACAAAGGCAAGGGGGTTTCCCATGACAAGGAACATAAATCCAAAGACGAGACTGAGAAACCACATAGTGAATCGGAAAGTGGAGGAAGTTCCCATGGAAGACAAGATGGTGTAAGAAGTTCTTCTAGAGGAAGAGGAACAAGCAGAGGAGAAGTAAAGTGATATGCCTATGGAAAGACAGGGAACATGTCTTGGGAATGTCCTAAGAAAAAGAAAGAAGGAGGAGGCGAAGCTCACATTTTGGAAGCACAGAGAAGGAATGTTGAAGCAGAAGGAGCAGAGGATGGAACATCCCTAATGTTGAGAAAGGTTCTCTTAAAACCAGAGTTAGAAGTTGAGAGGCCAGTGTAGAGGAACAGTCTATTCAGGATAGCCTGCAAGACTAAAGACAAAGTATGCAAGGTGATAATTGATAGTGGGAGCACTGATAACTTAGTATCCACAGAGATGGTGGAGAAATTGGAGCTGGAGACAACTGCACACCCGAAGCCATATAAAGTCTTTTGAAAGACGCACAAGGGCTGAGTCCCTTAGATACTGAGTAAGTTGAAAACTGTGGGAGAACCAGTGCAAGTTTACACGAAGAGCGCAAGTGTGTGCCGGGGTGATGTCAAAGTCCATTGATGAAAGCTCAAAAGGGATAACGCTTTCCAGAAGTCCAGACAAGATCCAAGAGATGGACTCGTAGGAGGAGCAAAGGTCGATCCCTTTGGATACTTAGAAAATCTTCCAAGCCAGAGGAATTCGGAAGCTCAAGAGGGAGAGCGACAATGGTCCTTGGATCACTGATTCAGAGGACCAACAACCGTCTGATCAAATCAAGGTGTGTGAGCCTTAGCGTTTCGCACATGCAAGAGAGGAAACTTGCCAAAGTTCTGAAGTCCCAAAGTAATTTGGGACCGTCCAATCGTCCGAAGTAAATCCCAACCGTCCGATCATCCGAAGAAAATCTCAAGTGTTGGATCGTCCGAAGTAGATTTGAACTGTCAGATATGAAGCATAGGTGGCACGAAACTGTGGATCCTAGATAAAGACCTAAAGTAGACATCAATCGTCTGATCCAGAGGGCAGGTGGCATAAATCCGTGGGCTTCGGGTAAAGACCTGAAGTAAATATCAACTGCTCGATTCAAGAGAATTAGATCTGAATCATTGGTTTGGAAGAGGCATATCTCAACCGTCAGTCTAGAAGCATCATCAAGATCGTAAGATCGACGGTCACACTCGATTGCGGGGTCAGAAAGTGCCCAGATGTTAAAATTTTGAGGGCGGGCCGCAATCAAAACCACGCTATCAGTGAAGAGGGACGTGGTAATTGGAGGTAAATTGCGGGGAGAAAAGCGGTTGATCCCAAACCACTCTTGGGCGCACTCACAATCATGTGTTTACGCAAGGACCTAGCCTGTGGTCACATGTGATGAGGGGCTAACAAGAAAAGAGATAGTACCTGAAACCTCAGAGTTCGGCAGCTGCGAAAAGAGGTCGCGGGTGCCATAGAACCTGTACCAAAGGACTGAGAGGACCTGTGTTAATTTGCAAGTGAGACCATTAATGTCTCAGAGAGACAATTCGACTTGGAGTTGAAGATCCTTGACCAGGAGGTCGCGTAGCCCTTAGGAGAGAAGGTGGGGTTGCATCAAGTGGTATTAGAGCTGAAGTTTTTCTTACATATAGCAGGCAAAGGAGAAGAGAGAAAAGAACTCGAAGTTGTACTCTGTGTGTGAGAGACAATCAACACAATGCCACCAAGGAGATGAGGGGAGCCACCTTTAGCCAATCGGGTTGTAGAAAGGGAAATGCGAGAACTTCGTGCAAGAATGGAGGCGATGGAGGTAGTGCAGAGGAGGGCACCTAATGATGGAGACATCAGTGATGCAGAGAGTGAAGAAGTAGAAGTCGAAGAAGCTGCAGGGGAAAATGTTGTTGAAGAACGCTTGCTGAGTGCAGTTGTTAGATTGGGAGCTAGAGCCAAGATAGAGGTCCCAATGTACGAAGGCAATTTGGATGCTGAAGAACTGTTGGATTGGATAAGATACATGGACAAATATTTCAACTATGAAGATGTCGATGAGGAGAAAAGGGTGAGACATGTTGTCACCAAGATAAAAGGGCATGCAACACTGTGATGGGATGAATTGAAGGCTGAGAGGAGAAGCAAAGGCAAACAGAAGATAAAGAAATGGGATAGAATGGTAGCCAAGCTAAAGGCTAAATTCATGCCCAAATATTATCAGATCAATCTGTTCAAGAAGTTGCAGAAACTGAGGCATAAGGGTATGACAGTTAAGGAGTACACAGAGGAGTTCTACAAGTTGAACATAAAAACTTGACAAAGAGAGAAAGATGAATAAAAAGTTTCCAAGTATATAAATGGCCTGAGGTATGAAATCCAGGATGAGATTAGCATGATGTCAGTGAGGACAGTGGAGGATGCTTATCAATTTGCACTGGAGGCAGAGGAGAAGTTGACCAGAAAACAAAGCCAGCGAGGCAAAGGTAAAAGCCCAGTCCTGAACAAAGGCAAGGGGGTTGTCCATGACAATGAACATAAATCCAAAGACAAGACTAAGAAACCAAATAGTCAGTCGGAAAGAGGAGGAAGTTCCCAAGGAAGACAAGATGGTGGAATAAGTTCTTCTAGAGGAAGAGGAAGAAGCAAAGGAGAAGTAAGGTGTTATTCCTGTGGAAAGACAGGGCACATGTCTTGGGAATGTCCTAAGAAAAAGAAAGAAGGAGGAGGCGAAGCTCACATTTTGGAAGCACAAAGAAGGAATGTTGAAGTAGAAGGAGCAGAGGATGGAACATCCCTAATGTTGAGAAAGGTTCTCTTAAAACCAGAGGCAGAAGTTGATAGGCCAGTGCAGAGGAACAGTCTATTCAGGATAGCTTGCAAGACTAAAGACAGAGTATGCAGGGTGATAATTGACACATGTTGCTGCCAATAGAGGAGAGGAAAGTGAAAGAGGAAGCCATCACAAGCATACTTCTCATGAGTGGGATGGAACTCCTGAAAGAATTCAAGAAATAACAGGAGATGCAGTTTGTTTTGGTGAGGAAACCCAGAGTTATCCTTACAAGTACTTCAATGGATGATTTTCCTGAAGAAGTTCAAGAATTGTTGGATAATTTTGTTGACATAGTGGTGGATGAGTTGCCTAACTCATTTCCACCTATCAGAAGTATCAACCATCATATTGATTTGATACCAGGATCAATTATGCCAAACAAAGCAGCATACAGATTGACACCTCGAGAGAATGAGGAGGTAAAGAACCAAATCCAGGAATTGTTAAACAAGGGGTTGGTCAGAGAGAGCTTGAGTCCATGCACAGTACCAACTGTGTTAAGTCCAAAGAAGGATGGAGGATGGAGAATGTGTACAGACTCAAGATCCATTAACAATATCACCATCAGGTATATATTTCCTTTTCCAAGAATGGATGACTTAATGGATTGTTTAAGTGGAGTGAATTTATTTTCTAAGATCGATTTGAAAAGTGGATATCACCAAATAAGGATGAGAGAAGGTGATGAATGGAAAACATCCTTTAAGACAAATGAAGGTTTGTATGAGTGGTTTGTTATGCCATTTGTCTTAACAAATGCTCCGAGTACTTTTATGAAGTTGATGAATGAAATACTAAAAGATTTCATTGGCAAGTTTGTGGTTGTATATATGGTTGATATACTAATCTTTAGCAAGACTAAAGAGGAGCATTTGAGACACCTGACACTAGTGATGAGGAGACTACAGTAGGAGAAGCTGCTTATAAATCTAAAGAAGTCCTCTTTTATGAAGACATAACTCATTTACTCGGGTTTTGTGATCTCTTCAAATGAACTGAAGATGGATCCAAAGAAGGTGAAAGAAATCAAAGAATGGTCGTCACCAAAGAGTATGTTTGAGGTAAGAAGCTTTCATGGATTAGCAAGTTTCTATAGGAAGTTCATCAAAGACTTCAGTGGAATTTGTGCACCAATGATGGATACAATGAAGAAGAAGCACAAGTATTAAATGGGCAGAGGAGGCCGAGAGGAGCTTCAATATACCGAAGGAGAATATAACAGAATGACCAATTCTGATCTTACCAAATTTTGGAAAGACATTTCAAGTAAGATGTGATGTAAGTGGAGTTGCAATTGGAGCAGTTTTGAGCCAGGATAATAGACTGGTTGCCTATTTCAGTGAGAAGCTGAATGAGACCAAGAGAAAATACTCCACATATGATAAGGAGTTTTATTCCATAATTCAAGCCTTGAAGAAATTGAGACATTACCGTGTTCCACATGAATTTGTCTTGTATAGCGACAACCAAGCTTTACAATTCATAACCAGACAAGAAAAATTGAATCAGAGGCATGCAAAGTGGATTGAGTTTATGCAGAATTTCACTTTTGTCATAAAACATATTGTTGGGAATGCTAACAAAGTTGTTGATGCATTGAGCAGGAGATGTTTGATCCTACAAGAGTTTCAGGTGAAGACCTTGGGGTTTGAACACCTTAAGGATATGTATTGTGATGATCCAGATTTCAAGGAAGCATATGAAGCATGTGAAAATCATGCGCTGAGAGATAGGAGCCAATGGACAGAGTATATGATTCAAGAGGGATTGTTGTTCAAAGGAAATCAATTGTGCATACCAAAATTCTCAATGAGGGATAACCTTTTGAAGGAAAAGAATACTACAGGATTGGTTGGACATTTTGGCCATGATAAGACATTTGCACAGTTGAGCAGTTCATACTATTGGCCAGATATGAAAAAAGAAGTGATAAAGTTTGTGAACAGATGTAGAATCTGCCAACATGCAAAAGAAAAAAGACAGAACACTGGATTGTATCAACCATTGCCAATACCAGAGAGGCCTTGGGACGCAATAAGCATGGATTTTGTGTTGGGACTGCCAAGAACGCAAAGAGGATGTGATTCCATATTTGTGGTGGTGGATAGGTTTTCAAAGGTGACACACTTTATCCCATGCCAGAAGACCAGTGACACAACACATGTTGCAAATCTGTTTTTCAATGTAGTTGTGAGACTTCACGGACTACCTAGGAGCATTGTCTCGAACCGAGACACTAAATTTGTTGGTCATTTTTTGAGAACATTGTGGAAGAAGTTGGGGACAGATTTGTCCTTCATCTCAGCTTATCATCCTCATACAGATTGGCAGACTGAGGTGGTAAACAAAAGTTTGGGAAACTTATTGAGGAGTCTGGTCATTGAGTATCATAATCAGTGGGATCGGATTCTACCACAAGAATAATTTTCATACAATGACTCACCCAATAGGAGCACTGGAAAGAGCCCATTCCAAATACTGTATGGAATGCAACCCAGGGGAGTATCTGAGTTGAGAGATTTGGAACATAGTGAGATCAAAAGCATTGGAGCAGAAGATTTTGCTGCAGAAATGCAGAAGCTCCATAACCAGATTAGAGGACAATTGCAGAGCTCTAACCAAGAGTACAAGTGCAAAGTTGATCAACATCACAGAGAACTTCAATTTGAAGTAGGAGATCAGGTTCTAGCACATCTCAGGAAATAAAGGTTCCCTAGGGGAACATATAACAAGTTGAAGATGAAGAAGATAGGCCCATGTAAGATATTAAGGAAGTTTGGTGAAAATGCCTATGAGATTGAGCTTCCAGATGATGTGGGCATATCACCCATATTCAATGTTTCATACCTATACCCTTACAGGGAGTATCACTCAGAGGGATCAAAAGTTCAAGAGAAGATTCTGTGGGAAAAACAAATGCCTATAAAAGAAAAACCACATATGGAGAAGATAATTGATCAGAGGATTAGCAAGAAGACCAGGAGGAAGACCCATATTGAATATCTGGTCAAGTGGAAGGGACACCCAATAGAAGATGCCAGCTGGGAAAATGAATTTGATATCCATAAGCATGGAAAGTCGGTGTAGGAGCTCATGGATAGGAGTCCATAAATTTTTGTCCAGGGGAGTATGATGCAAGAGCATCGTCAATGAGCACACGCGGCAGGACAACTCAGTGCCTGGGGATCATTTCAGAATCTGAAACGTTGGGAGTTACTGCGGATCTTTTGAAGCTGATTGGAAAAATAGAAGAAGATCAAGCGCTTGGAGGCTGATGATCATGAGTGATCTGGGAGTTTCACTTCTAGCTTGAATGTAACTGAACTTAGGTAGCAGTTAGGTTTTTGTTTCAAGTAGACAAGTAATCAGGGGGAACCCTAAGGATCCTCTGAGATAAATAGAGGTTTTGTACACCCAAATGGGTTGCTGCGAGTTAGTAGGAAAATTCTAAGTTTTTATTTGTTGTTTGATCATAGCTGTAGTCATTTACTTTTGAATGAATATAACAGAGGAAAATTGATCCAAATGCATAGTGTTGTCACTGTTTGCAATTCCCTGTTATTGTTATTTTCATGAATGAATGAGTTTTCGTTTCGAGTATGTGAGACTGTAAGACGTTAGTATAAGTTTCAATTGTTCTCTTCTGTAAGTTATGCAAGGAGTTTATACTAAACGCAAGGAGTGTGTGTAAGAGAGTCTTTTTCAACACGAAGCTCATAAGAGATAGCGTGGAACTTTTGTATGCAGAGTGTGCATACTAAGTGCAAGGAGTGCGCATAGAGGCGAACTTGTTTCAAGTTTGAAAACACAGGAGATCGAGCGCAGAATGTGCCAGGAGAGCACTAGAAAGTATTTTGAAAGACGCAAAAGGGCTGAGTCCCTTAGAGACTGAGTAAGTTGAAAATTCAGGGAGAACCAGTGCAAGTTTGCATGCAGAGCGCAAGTGTGTGCCAGGGTGGAGTCAAAGTCCATTGACGAAAGCTTAGAAGGGATAGCACTTTCCAGAAGTGAAGACGAGGTCCAAGAGATGGACTTGTAGGAGGAACAAAGGCCGAGGCCTTTGAATACTTAGAAAATCTTCTAAGTTAGAGGAAGTCGGAAGCTCAAGAGGGAGAGCGACAATGGTCGTTGGATCACCGATTCAGAGGGCCAACAACCGTCCAATCAAATCAAGGTGTACGAGCCTTAGTGTTTCGCCCACGCAAGAGAGGGAACTTGCCAAAGTTCCGAAGTCCCAAAGTAATTTGGGACCGTTTGATTGTCCGAAGTAAATCCCAACCATCCGATCATCCGAAGAAAATATCAAGCGTCGGATCCTCCGAAGTAGATCTGAACTGTCAAATCTGAAGAACAGGTGGTGTGAATCTGTGGATCCCAGATAAAGACCTGAAGTAAACATCAATCATCTGATCCAGAAGGCAGGTGGCATAAATCCGTGGGCTCCAGGTAAAGACCCGAAGTAAATATCAACTACCCGATTTGGGAGAATTAGACCTGAATCGTTGGTTTGGAAGAGGCAGATCTTAGCCGTCAGTCCAGAAGCACCATCAAGATCATAAGATCGATGGTCATGCTTGATTGTGGGGCTAGAAAGTGACCGAACGTTAAAATTTTGAGGGTGGGCCGCAATTGAAACCATGGTATCGGTGAAGAGGGACATGGCAATTGAAGGTAAATTGTGGGGAGAAAAGCAGTTGATCCCAAACCACTCTTGGGCACGCCCGCAATCGTGCATTTACGTAAGGACCTATACCGCGATCACATGTGACGAGGGGCTAATGAGAAAAGAGCTAGTACCTGAAACCTCAAAGTTCAACAGTTGTGGAAAGAGGTCGTGGGTGCCATAGAACCTGCACCAGAGGACTAAGAGGACCTGTATTAATTCACAAGTGAGACCATTAAGGTATCAGAGAGCCAATTCGACTCAGAGTTGAAGATCCTTGATCAGGAGGTCGCGTAGCCCTTAGGAGAGAAAGGGGGGTTGCATAACTAAATCAACTCTTTTGAATAACCAAATAAACATATTGTAGACTATTTCAATATTTCCAAATGTTTTGTTAATTTAGGCCAGTGTTGAATTCCAAAAATTATGATGCTTAATCAAAACCTTTACACCCCTTATATAACCCACATTTTTCCTTCTCCTACCCTCATTCCAAGTTACTCCAAGTTACTTATGTGGAAGTGAGACTATCTTCAATCTAGGTATGTCAATAAACATACATATAAAACAACTCATATCTTCTTCATGTCACAAAAGATAAATATGTTAATAACACCTAAGATAAATATGTTAATAACACCTTTGCAATGATGGGCATTGATTCAATAAGATGGTCCACCAAAGAGCGTGCCTTTTTAACACATTGAATGCTTCATTTAGCCATGCAATGATAATGGAGTTGAAAAAAACCGTTGTTAGCTAGATAAGACCATTCTATCATATAGATGGAAGGAAAATAGTAGGAAATAAAACCGTTGGAGAAGAGAATTAAGCTAAGGAAAATGGTAAGAAATAAAACCGTTGGAAAAAAAAACATTTAAAACTAAGGTTAGAAAAGAGAATTAAGTAAAAAAAATAGTAGGAAATAAAACAGTTGCTATTTTATTGTGGTTAAAACATTTAAACATTTACATAATGAAAAAAAGGAGGAGGGATTCCCATGAGGCTCCCCTCCACTCTTTCAACTCTTTTTATCTCTCTAGATTGCCCTTTACCTCCTAATCTAAAATGCGAAAAAATGTCTTTTCAACATCACTCACCACCATTTTACTTTACCTTGCCAAATGTGTTATGTTAATATTTATTCTATATAATCTATTACAATGTACTATTACATCCAAGTCTCGATCTACTTTTACAACCAGTAATATCAAAGGTAAAATGATATGTTTCATTGTTGTGCTTATTACCCCTATATGAAAGGTACAACTTACATAAATCGAATATGTGGGATATAAATATAACTTACATAAATCTAATATTTTGGACATAATGGTTTATAAATATAAATTACATAAATCTAATATTTTGAACATAATTGTAAAAAAATATATAGTCCAAGGAGAAGTTTAACTCGAATTAGAATCTCTAGTTTATATGGCTTAACACATACACTGAAATTAAAGAGAGGGTCAATTTATGTGTGATAAATTTTTATATAGATAGATACTTCATTTATTTTTATTAAATTTGTTATTTGATTAATATTTGATTAACTTTTATTTAGTATGAAATGTTGTTTATGCATAAATTATAATCGGAACTTTCATTGACTTTGTAGGAGTTTTTAAGGAATTTTAATATGGGTGGCTATTTTAAGGAGGTAAGAGTTGAATTAACAATTTCATATGCGATGGTATTGTGGGGTAGGTGTTATATTCTTTGTATGTGTGTGTGGGGTGCGTCAGATTTGACGATTGTGTTTTTTTGCTATTTTTAACAATTTTCTAAATTAATCTCGGCTTAAGGGATTAGGTTTTTGATAGCTATGGAATACCTAAAATATTGTATATATTGTATTGTGAATGGTGAAATTAATACAATGAAGAGTTGAGAGTGCAACACCAATAAAGGTTAGTTTTCTTCCGATTAAGAGTTTTCAGTGTAAATCTTTGTGTATTGTGTATGAGTCTAATTTATGTTTTGCTTTAAAATATGTATGCATCGCTTTACTTCATAGGTTTAAAACTTTTTTTTTTCATGGGAAAATTTCGCGTGGGAAACTCACTCGATACTTTCCCACTTCGTGGATGATATGAGATGCTAAACCGTCACCCCAAAAACACAAGGCTCGAACCCATGACCTCTCCCCGTACTGAAAAAATGTGCGCACATCTTATCATTTATACTATTCCATGAAACTAGGTTTTAAAACTTATAAATAACCAAACCAATTATATATATTTTTACAAAATGTCAAATGATTCACATAATGAATATGACTTATAATTCCCGACTTCTAAAACTAAATGTTAATACTACAAAGATTAACCCTAATAACCAAATCTTCACGACACATGAGATTCTAAAAAATTGTTTTCCATAAGACTTGACTACCCATTTTTCTTAACGATTGTACCTAAATTGATCCTAAGATCTACTTCAAAAATTCATAAAAGAACAAAGGAAAAAATATAAGGTAATAATGCAGAATTATCAACCGTTTAAAAAAGTTCCCATTGGTAAGGATGTAGAGTTATCAATGGTCTAAAAGGGTTTCCATTTTGGTTGAAAATTGTACACAAATTAGTCTTTAGTTTTACCTCAAAAGTCATTCAATATGACAAAGAAAAAAATATACAAGGTAAGATTGCATAGCTATCAATGTTTTGTTTAAGAAAGTGGTTGAAAATGTATCCATATTTTAATAGATTCTATCTATTGTTTGAATCTCACACCTATATACATTTGTGAAAAGGAAATGAGATGAATGGTGTGCATCATATTGATATGATGGATTTCAATATACTTACTTTTTCACTTTTTTTTTATTTCATAAGATATGTTACTTATTTAAAACTCCCATTAATTTAACATTGCACCTCTACCCATAAGGTATGTTACTTATTTAAAACTCCCACTAATTTAAGATTACACCTCTACCCATCTAACCAACCACAACCCAAAAAGAGTAGAAGCTAATTTTTTTGGTTATAAGCTATTACTTCAAATATGAATTTACCAAAGCATGGATTGTATGAAAAGGTTTATTATTAGTCCCGCTAAAGACCATGAACTATAGTAATTAGTTCCTCATTGATTTACTATTATTTAAGCCTTTAATTTTAAATTTCTTTTGATTTCAATGTTTAACGTAGGCAATCCTCAATAATATTTATTATACGAATTAAAATAAAACAAAAACTTTATTTTTCTTCCATATTATTATTAGATTTGAGGTTTGAATGTTTGTTGTATGTTGGGAATATGGCAACATTTAATTCATTTTCCAATGCTATTATGTTTTGTGTAGTGTGAGTGAAATAAATAAAATAAATAATCTCACATTCATCACCATTTTTCATGGTTGTAATTATCCACCACTTTAATGATCATGTTAAAAGAAACACTTGCTCTAGTATCAAGACCACCATCTATTTTATGATCGTGTTAAATGAAACATGCTCTCAAGGGCCAATGTTCTATGAGAACAATAAATCAATGAGCTTGAGCTTAGAAAACTTACAAGTTGCATTCCATCTAATTTTTTTTTTGGCTTTAAAAGGTTAACATGGATTAGAGATCAATGATCATTCGAATAATTTTCATTGATTTTTCAAAATTATTTAACAAAATTGTGTTAAATAGTTTTCATTAACTTTTTAATTAACAAATTGTTTTATATTTCCATTAAACTGTGTACTAATGAATTGTTTGAGTTATATATTGCTTTAAAGACCAGGTGAAAATGACTATATGTAAAACAAACAACTCTATAAATGATGTAAAAAACATTTTTATTTTATTTTCCTGGAAATACAATGTAAAACAAACAACTCTATAAATGATGTCAAAAACATTTTTATTTTATTTTCCTGGAAATACAATGGTGGAAGTAAGCATATCGTTTATACGTTTTAGGTATTCTTTCATATAGTTTGTTTGCATTTTCTAAACTTTGGATATACTTTGAGATTGAAATTCAATGAATTTTTCATTATATGTGAAATATATTGATACAAGAATTAGTTAGATATGGTATTTTTTATCTTTGTAAAATAAATTTGTTAGAGGAGAGTAAGTAATTTATGTATATACCTGGGTTTCTGCATCAGTTTATCTAGAGATGTTATCATTATTTTTTCACTATTGAAGTTCACGGGGTCTCCACATAGTGAACATGTGACATAGCACTTGTGTTCATGGGATGTTAAAAAATACCTCTAATTTCAATCAATATTGATAAATACCTCCCAAAATTCTTTTGTTGAACCCCTCTCCCAATACATCTTTCCAATTTAAAAAAAAAAAACCCTATTTTTATACCCCCTTGTACCCCACTTCCCCCCCAATACCTAAAATATATTGACTCTATTTTTCACAAATTTTAAACCCCCTTTATGAATGAATGTGATAAGATATTGGTCAACAAGGTGAAGCCCCCATGTTGAAGCAACATAGGCAACTTCTACTTAGTCAATGGCATGGTTTATGTTCTTTTTCACATAGAATCTGTGCTTCTCGTTCAAAGTTTGTGGAACATTCAAAGCAACAATTTTCGTGCATGCCCAAGTCCATTGAATAGTCTACAACTATAACATAATTGCAACTATAACTTTTTGTTACAAGGTCATTCAAAAACAAATATAGATTGATATTTTTGAGAAGGTATGTATTTCTATCATTTCTAAAATGACAAAATAAAAAATAGATCAGAATAATGACAACAAATTGATTTAGAT
This sequence comes from Picea mariana, assembly GCA_032191745.1. Lineage (NCBI taxonomy): Eukaryota > Viridiplantae > Streptophyta > Pinopsida > Pinales > Pinaceae > Picea > Picea mariana. The sequence goes on from JASDQU010735351.1 coordinate 70,971, forward strand.
TTTTTACTTAGATCCTATATCAAAATGTAGATTGAAATGAAAAGCATTTAAAGCACCCTTAGCATAATATATAGCTCATTCTACTAGTTGGTCCAGTTTTCGATATCCCAAGGTCATGTAGCTACCTGTTGAATTTTCAAGCTTAATGGACTTTCATTCCACAAAAGGTTCAAGGCAATGGCACAGTTTGCAACTTGACCGTGGAGTTCTTAATGCTTTCATATATACTTGTGGCTTCATTTAATATTCTTAGAATGTATATTGTGCTTAACTACCTATATCTACTCAAACAACCTCACCAACTTCTCTTCTATAAATACACCCACACAGAGAAAATGAACCCTTCAAAGTACATGAACAAATTGGACAAACTCCTAAGAGGAAAAATCCTAGCGAGGGTTAGGAGTATATGCATACGCAAAATATATACAATTAACTTCACATGAACAAATCAGACAATCCCCTTTATGTGTGTCCAAGAATGGTACTAAAAATGTATTGTCAAATATGCACATAGAGACCACATAATTCCATTTCTTCACATAGTTTTGGTACAAATGAATCCTAATATGTAATGATAACCTAGAAAATTCTAGTTGGGATGGGCTAGGTGATGGTATACTTGTAACATTTCTAAACAATATAGCAGTTGGTGGTATTGGTGGGTGTGTTAATCTTATCGTCTCTAGAGTGGGTGGAAATACAAAACAAAAGAAGGGCATGTGGTGATGGTAACCCCATATCCATCCCAAAGCTAAAGGTTCCTCATAGTGTCACCAAGCTTTTCTTGTGGGGTTCCTTAAGGCACCTAGGGTAACCATGAGAAACTCTCATCACTAAAGGAAGAAATCTCACAAATAAGTTAAGGCTTCCAAAGGGGCCTCCCAAAGGGTTATGGGTAATCCCATAAAACCCTGAATGATAAAGGAAGTTGTGTAACAGATGAGCTAGGACCTCCTTGGGGGGCTCCCAAAGGGTTAAGGGTCATCCCTCAAAATCCTTGACACTTAAAGAACTTATAAGTTCTACACTCAATGCAGTTGTGCCTTTCAAGGGGTTTCTGCAATAATGAAATGTGGTCACTTTAAAATATCCCAGAGTCTAAAAAGTTTTAGCAAAAATGGAGAAAATATCAAATTATGAAGATTATTAAACTTGGAGACCATCTGGACCAATTTTTACCATTCATTTTTTCTTATAAAAATCCTTATAACTACCCAAACCTAAAAAATACTCCTCGAATTAAAAAACCCTCCTTCATGCTTCTTCTTTTGAAACAAACAACCCTATGTCATCTCTCATGTTTGGAAGCCAAATAATGTCCATGTTCTAGATTGAGCTTGGCATATCTTCATGAAAAGAAGGGGTTCACTTTGAATGACAACAACCTACTTTCCAAATAACAATGTTAATCAATAATTATAATAATAATATATTTTTAAGGTCACGACCAAGCCACACCAAATTGGTGTATGAGACCCCCTTGTTTGTGGGACAAGGGACCCCCCTCCACCCAACGATTTGACTGGTAAAGTCTACGGAGGTATACATACCCTACCTCCTCTAGATTTGAACTTGTGACCTCTTAAGAGGAAACACATGCTCTTAACCATTTAGCCCACTTAGGTTGTATGGTTAATGTAGCTAACCTTGTGACTATTACCACAATACCCTTGAATTCAATTTCCAAATTAACATAAATGAAAACCAATAAGGTAGACAATTTTTTGAAATATATTCACTCTATTGATAAATAAATAAATAAAGTTCATAACATTTAGAGAACATTAATACCAACAACAAACTTACACATAATGATACTAATAACAAACTTACACATGATAAACATCATGTTTATCACAACTTCTCTATGATAGAAATATCATGTCCATCACAACTTCTATGATAGAAATAGATCGAATGTAATGTAGAAGGAGAGATTTGAATGCCCTCATCACAAGCTCAAACCTCTATATACATGGAACTTATACAATCCTCAAGAAAGTTGGACCTAATGTGTTTGAGTTGAACATACCACCTTACTCAAATTTACATTATTTGTATCCAATGTTAATGTGGGTTTCAATATCCCTGTATAGTGAACCTTTATTCAAATAATTTACTATGAAGTCTTAACAACCAACCAGAACTCATCCAAAGTATAGTGCATAAATAAAAAAAGATAAAGTTATGAACATCAAACTAAGTATACATGCAAATGATTTCACTATTTATATTTGTCAAAGAAGGGTAAACCCCACACAATTTAGATAAATCACCTTGGGAAAGTTTTGTCAAAATAATGGAAAGAACTACGTGATGGTCTAGTAACTCTATCAATTCCAACATCCTAACCAGGAAGCCTGGAAGTTTACGTCACAAGATCCATCGTATTGGAACCATAAACACAACGACAAGCATGATGGGAGTGGCATGCAAAATGGTAAAGTGAAATAAATGGTTTATATCATGCATATTATTATATTTTTCGGCCTCATCTAATCTTATCATACTCTGGTTTTACTGTGTTTTCCTCATAAGTGCATTGGGTACCTGAAGGCCACATTAATAATTTAAAAATAGTTTTTCATGTGAGGATGTGAGTAACTATTATTACTTAAATTAAATGCTATATGGTAGGGATGAATATATGGTAGGGATGAATATTGCATAGAGAGATTGCGATTTTGGCAAAGCAGTGCTCCAAACAAAGTTGAGCTTCTCCAAATGGGTTTTTGAATTTTAACAGAGGTCATTTTGAAATTTTTGTGGGTTATAAATTCAACATAACTAACAAAATTCGATTTCAAAACCTATAGGTGCAAAATGCATATTAAAAATGTTAAAAATGTTTACATCAACTAGAAAATTTTAACTTCATGAATAATGAACTCTATCAATAGGAGGGAGGAATAAGATAATATTTGGATCTTTTATGCCACATCCATAAGAAAAAACCATTTATAAAATACTTGTCCAAAATCCATGATGTTACAACCAAAGAAGTTGTAGAAGAAGAGGTTAAAGAAGAAAGTGAGTTAGCAATGGTGTTATGGACTACATAGAATAAATCCATGCTACATATACTACAAGAAACATTATCCTCTAAGAATTAAGAAAAATGATATGTCTAATAAACCTTCTTTTTCCACAGTGATGAAAAAAATTATTGTTTCTCCTTCATCGACTTAAAAAAAAATTGAGTACAGTTTTGTCGATGACATGAAGAAGATAAAATAAAATATCTCCATGCATGATTTATTGATTATTGAATAGAAGCTGAAATTATTGTTAAATACATTGAATGATCCCACTTTTGCAAAGAAGAAAAATGGTATGTCTAATAATCCACCTTCTTTTTCCACAGTGATGAAAACACTTATTGTTTCTCCTTCATCAACTTCAAAAATTGAGTACAATATTGTCGATAACATGAAGAAGATAAAATAAAATATCTCCATGCATAATTTATTGATTATTGAATAGAAGATAAAATTATTGTTAAATACATTAAATGATCCCACTTCTGCAAAGAAGAAAGGAGTAGTAAAAGCTACCATCAATAAGAAGTCCAAATACAAAACTTTGCCTTTTCTTTTAAACTTTGAAGTTTTTAACCATATCATGTAAAAAAAATTCTTGACTCGGGAGAGTCATCTAACATCATGTCTTACTTGGTGTTTAAAATATTGAATGAAAAACCTTTTAAGTTTTCCATGCATATCCTTCAACTTGACTAGCCGAAGGTAAAGGTAATAACTTAGTTAAAAGAAATATTAATCAAATTTGTTTCTAATCTTAATATTTACCAAACTTATAGACATTGTTGTGGTTAATATTCATGACATTTACACTATTTTGTTAAGTAGACATTGATCACATATACAGATACTTCACAAACGTCTAGTCTCATTTTTTTCTCAAAAAGTCGTTGAACTTAATCATAAAATCCTTGAAGGTATTTAGTGATTTGGAAATCATTATGAGGTAGGTAAAAAATTATATTCATTTCCATTCACCTCACTTGAAAGGTTACTTCAAGTTACCAAGAAGACATATGGAATATTATTTCTAAGTTTAAAGCTTTTAAAATAAATTCCACTCCTCATAGAGAGAATGCAAATGCTAATGCCACTTCTTAGTTAATCCCCTTGAAGATTTCTCAACTAATACAGTGTTTTTTGAACTTATTTCATACCTTTGGTACTAAATAATGTTACAAAATTGTACTATGTTCAATGAAGATCAATAGATCATTGAGTTTTGACTAATGAGGATATGTTCAAGGATGTAGATATCGAGGATGAGGAACATATAAAATATTTAGATGGATATAAAAATGGGATGATAAATCTAAAGAGAAATAATATGATCGATATAAAGATGGATATAAAATATTTAAATGGATACAAAGATGGGATGATAAATCTCAAGACAAATAATATGACCAAAAATGTAGAAATACTTGAGAAGTTTTTAAATTTACAATTTATGACTAAGAATGTAGAAACAATGTAGAAACACTTAAGAAGTTTTTAAATTTACAATACCAGTTAAAGAAGGATGTCTTAAATTTAAAATACCAGTTCAAGAAGAATGTGAATGTTAAGACAAAAAAACTCTTCCATGCAATACAAGGTTATGATACTCAAACCAAATTAAGACTATCAATCTAGTATCTTATTGTTTAAAAGTTGAAAGATGAACTTAGGTCAATATATTCAAGCAATACAAATGTATTGACTTGGATATATCAAGAAGGTGTATGATACTATAATTATTTAACCTGCAATACCTTTGAAGCTAGAGACTAATCGCTTTCAATAGAAAATTTGAAATATTCATCCATCACTAGAATAATTGATACAAAAGGTGTTGAGGAAGTTTTTAGATGGAAAGATTATGTTCTATTTGAAATATTCATCCATACTAAAATAATTGATACAAAAGGTGAGGAAGTTTTTAGATGCAAAAATTATCTACATGGATTTTTTTTAAGGTATAATCAAGTTCTTGTGTCAAATGAAGATAAATTGAAAACTACTTTCAAGACCAAGAAGACACTTACACATACAAGATAATTTTCTAGTTGAATTGATTAATGTCGATGACTTGATGTCACTTTCCAACATGCAATGAATATAGAGTTCATAGGTTGTATAAATAAACGCATGGTTTTTTATGTGAACAATATCACAATTTACAAGATGCTCTCATCATCTAGAACATCTTAAACAATTTTTTTTTTTTATAGATGAAGAAAATATGGGATCTCATTAAATTCAAAGAAAAACATTTTCATTGTCACAAAAGAAGAATTATATAGACATATCATTTCAAAAGAAAGAATATTAGTATATTAGGAAAGAACAAAATCCATGTTGTAAATCACACTACCACACAAGAAATCAATGCAATTACAAAATCCATATTGTAAATCACACTACCACAGAAGAAATCAATGCAATTATTTTTGGGGAAAGATCAATTTTGTAAGGTGATTCATTTCTAACTTTATCAAAATCATTAAACCCTTACAAAAATATGATTAAGAAGGATGTATTCTATCAGCAGATTGAGATTGAGAAAGAATCCTTGAAAAAAAAAATCAAGGTGACCATTGTTGGCACTCTAGCCTTGAGTAGTTTAAGTTTTAACCAGAAATTTTACCTCTATAAGTCAATATGCTCTAGATGTTGCCCCTTTACCGCAAGCTCTCACTCCAGATGCTGCTCTCGTTTCTGGGGAGTAAAGATTTCACCCACTCACCCATAAAAATGGTGTCTCTCATTCTCGTCGCTTCATAAGACCAAAGATTTCACCACATCTTCTCTGTGGCATGGAGGGATCTCCTTCAAAATCCTTGCAATGTTGTTTGCCCCAAACACCTCTTGTACACATTTAAACTTGTGAGGCTGGTCTCGTGAGAAATACAGTGCAAATAAATATGCATTATGTTTTACCCTAAAGATTTTGCAGGTCGCGCAACAATACAGGGGTAGTCTGAATTTTGCATGGATAAAAGTTTCATGTATTTCAGAATCTTACCCGAACTGTACTCCAAGAATTTTGCCCAATTTTAAACCAACTCAAATGCTCATAAAATCAATCAAAAATTTAGATTAACCAAAAATTTAAAATAAAACCACAAAAAAACATGCAAAATAAATACCTTTAGGGAAGATTGCTCCTGAGTTGGCCCCCACTCCATTTAGATTTGTTAAGGAAGAGATAACAGAGGTAAACCCATGCAATGGAGAACTAGGTACCTTGAGGGCGATCCATGGCCCCGGATCTTTCACTACCTCGTAGACCACTCCTGAGGACCTCCCTGCCCCGACAACGATCCATTTTATTCCTCTGCTCGAAGTTGCCTCGCTTATTGAGTATGTTATTTCCTTGTCTGCTTTCGAACCGTATCTCCCCGTTTTCCTTTTGTCTTCTAGTCCTGATAGGGACTGAACTTTCTCAACCTTGCTTTGGTCCAAGCCTCCCTGACCGCATCGTATCTACAGCACTCTCTCGCCCTCCTTTCCGATCCTCCCCACTGACCCACTCTATACCACTCTTTTCTAGTGGGCCAGCAGCGGTCCCCGAACGGTTTTTATAATGGACTCTCTGACCAAAGCTCTTATGCATCCAACTGACGAACTCATATGGAAACAGGTGGGCTTATTCGATCAAGTTGACTCCCTGGAAAAAAGGCTTTCGACTCTTCCCTCCAAGTCCATTTCAAACTGCCCTTACACTTCCTTAGATCTCCCAGCCGCGTCAGGCCTACCTCCACTGACAAGCGCTCTTGCCCTGAGACCTTCTCCTCCTGTCTCCGACAGGCTCCTCCATAACTATCCTAATAGGCTTACCTCAACAGATGTTCATAGAACCCCTCCATCCTCTCACCGAGCGGCTTCCTATGGTCGAAAGGAGTGGAAATCAAATAGGAGAGCCAAGCGACTGGTGCTGGGTGATGGAGTAGGCTTAGAAGACCTTTGCAAGATGTCTATCTATGCTCTGGTAGGTCGTATATCTTACAAAAGTTTGATCCCACAACCACTAGAGGACTGGATAAAGACTAAATGGTTTCCGCTCTTAGGATACTACCCAGAAGTCTTATACCTTAAAAAAGGCTGGCTCGGCTTCTTATGCAGAGCTCCTGAAGATGCCTCTCTGTTATTATCATCTTTTTGGGTCTTTGGGGGAAGTAGCCTCATGCTTAAGTGCTGACGAATGGCTTTCAACCCAGATTCCGACTACTTTCAGCTCAGACATCTCTGGGTGTTGCTCCCGGGTCTTCCACTCCATTTCTAGAATGAAGAATCCATCAAAGCTATAGGCGACTCACTGGGCAAGTTCATTGCCTTCGACACTCCTTCTCTCACAGGATCCTCGAGGAAAATGGGTAGGGTACTGGTTGAGATGGACATAACTGTTGGACTGCCAGAAAATCTGGAGATTGAATGGAGAGGACGGAAGATACTTCAGACTCTGGACTATCTCGGACTACCTTTCCACTGCAAAAAATGCCGAGAAACTGGCCATCTACGTTGAACTTTCCCTGGTAAGTCCTGGACCTCACCTTTCGAGGAAGTTGATCTGCAACTAAACCCTC